>BQNB010156989.1:0-15206 GCA_026074375.1 Tanacetum coccineum | reverse complement strand
GGTTAGATTACTGTGTAAAATTATTCGTTTTGTGATTAGATTGTTAATGTAAGGTTGGTTAAATAATGTATTTATTGTAATTATAGTTTGATAATGTGAAGATGAGATATTGATTGCTGTTATTAGTAGATTATTTATTGTGTGTGTGCGTGTGATGTCGGTTTTTGGGTTCGTGAATGAAGTTAATATGTTTGACTTTTAGAGTGAATTCGAGCAGGAGGATGGAGATTAAAGTTTAGTTTATGTTTTGTGTGTTGGTTTGGTCCTCCACTATTGTTGGAAGTAATATCATTTGTTCGTTTTTTTATTTGTATATGTGGTTGTCATTTGTTCGTTTGTTTGTTTATTCGTATATGTCGTTGTTTATTCGTATGACGTGTTGGAAGTAAAATATTCTTCTTGGATGATGATTTTATACATTAGCATAAAGGGTCGGTGTGCACTCTTTATTCGTTTGGTTTTGTTAGGAATTAAAAAGTGAAGAACCTATTTTCTAGATCTATTTTTGTTCAAACAGTTGACTATTATGGGTCGGTGGTTTTAATTGAATTTGTTTTCTTCAACAAATTAAGGTTTGAATATTAAGTGTTGTTTCATATTAGAATTTGGGTAATAATATCTATGTTTTTCTATTTATTTTGGACGGTAATCTTAAACAAGTAGAACTGGATATGTTCGCCTTCATACAGTTTGAAAGTATTTGTTCGAGTTCGATTGTTTTGATGGTCAAATAGTTATGCTCGTATCGATATCGGTATTATTTACCAAAAACTCGTTTTAATTAACGTTTTCATGATTTTTAAAACACACGAATCGTGGTGACTTGAGCTAGCATGCATAGCATACACATAAAGGTGAATTGATATAGAAAGTATATACCAAGACTCATAATGGAGTATGATGAAGAAAAACAATTCGTCCTAGATGAATATTCAAATCAAACCCCAAATTCAATATTCAAATCAAACCTCAAATCATGTAGAAACTCACTTCACACCAACTTTTCTTGCACCCCCGATTCCTATAAGCCCAAATACCCTTCGTAAACCTTGCACACACCCTTGTGATCACTTATAGGAGCTGAATAACAAGGACTAGGTGTTGAAGTTTTTGGATGTGAGGGTTTGAAATCAAGAAAAACCGATTAGGATTTTCTAGTTGATTTCTTAGGGATCGGTTAGAGTAGGGTTTTCTTGAGGGTAAGTAATGGTTAGTTTAGTTGGTATATGCTTAATTACACATACCATTTTCCATTAAAAACGATCTTAAATGACCAAAAACGTACCAAAAATACATTGTATTTGTATGTTTTGCATCTGTGTTGTGCAGGAAATGGATATCCGACAAAAAGATGAAAAACAAAGCCAAAAACGACAAAACATGGTATGTATAATCTACAATTCAGCCAATTCATGGAAAAAGGGAGTCCTAATCTTTTCTTGGAGAGGTCCAAAAGATTTAGAGGGTAAAAGGGTGTTGGTTTTTCTTGGGCATCAAGTTTTACATGGGGGTTCGGTACTAAGAAAGAGAATATGAGCCGATTTGTTTTTTTTTTTGTTAGATTTTTTGTAAGTAATATTTATGAACGTTTTATTTGCTTACTAAGTGGGTTAGTGGGTTTGCAAGCTTGTTGGATTTAATTAGCCTAAGATTTAATGGGTAAAGGGTGGTTTATAGTTTGGTTTTATTATGTTTTGGGCCGATTTTTCATAAATTAAAGTGTATGGTTATTAGTTTTCTTGTTTGCTTAGTGTTTAGGGTAGGTGTTAAACAAATAAATTAGTTTTAGGGTTTATAAAATAATTAAATGAGTTTTAGGGTTTTTAAAAATGAAGTAAATATATATAATGAGTACTAGATGGAGTAATTTAGGGTTTGTAATAAATAATAAATGCTTGTTAGGGATTTGTTTAAGTATTAGATGCTTGAATAGGGTTTTTATAAATCACAATAAATAAAACTAGGGTTTATAAACTTGTAATAATGATTCTTAGGGTTTTTTTAAATTCCAAATGTATGTATTTAGGGTTTTTATGAATCCCATTAATGAATCTAGGGTTTGTAATGTGTAATAAGTGTTTTCACGGTTTTATGTAATGTGACTTTTAGAGTGAATTCGAGCAGGAGGATGGAGATTAAAGTTTAGTTTATGTTTTGTGTGTTGGTTTGATCATTCAAATTACGAGTTAAAAGTGAAAGCCGGAAATTCCGGGTTGTCACAGTCTCCCCATGTTAAATGGATTTCGTCCGCGAAATCAATTCGTCGTATCTAGTCGAGAAGCGAGAGAATAGAAGGAAATAGTTATTATTATTCTAGCCCTTATGATTCTAGCTTAGTTAATGATTTCACTATCAATTTCTGAGCTAATTAATATAAAGGTATAGCGGATGTTGATAGAGACGTACCCTTAGTTAGTGTTCAGTCTCTGAGATTCCTGCTCTTTCACCCAAGTAATACACTCTTGCACGAGCTTCTTCATCTTCAACAGTAACTAAAGCTCCGGGGTTTTTTCCCTTGGGACACTCATGCTTGTAGTGTCCTTTCTCCCCGCATCCAAAGCAAGTGATGGTAGTCTATCCATCAAGACAATCCTTAGTTTATGATTAGTACACTTGCAGTTTCCCCAGACTTTTACACATACAATTCCCCATAAATGGTGGATTTAGACTTGCACATGTGGTGCTCATATCCCATCGTATCCTTCTCTGCTACTTGGCCCAGGTTGGCATAAGCTCTGATCAATTTCTTGTCAGTTTATTATGTTGATGAGGCTGGTTCCTGGTTGTTGCCATGGTAGTTTTGGTTGGTTGCTTCCCACTTTCCCTCTTTCACCATGGCTTTAGCAGCTTTGTTTCTCACCTTCTTGCTATTCAACTCTTGAGCCATACGGAAGGCTTCTCCAATCTTAGCAGGCTTCGAGGCAATGACATTTCCTTGAATGTCGTCGGGCAGTCCCCAAACGTATCTCTTAATCTTCTTCTTCTCCGTAGGCACTATGTTAGGGCATAGTAGTGCCAGCTCTTGAAACCTCCGTGTGTATCCAACCACATCTGATCCGTTCACCGTCAAATTCCATAGCTCTGCTTCTATGTTTTGGATTTCGTGACTGGGGCAGTATTCTTCAATCAGCATCTCCTTCAACTCCTTCCATGCAATTGCATACGCAGCCTCCAAGTCCGTGGTCTTCACATAGGAATTCCACCAAGTTAATGCTTACCGTAAGTACATGTAGGCAACTTACCTGGCAGGATTTAGCACAGTCGTTGGTGTGAAAGACAGACTCCATTTTCTCAAACCAACGGGATAATCCTATTGCACCCTCGGTTCCCTTGAAGTCATGCGGGTTACAACTTTAATTTACTAACCTATAGTGAGATTCGAACTCTAGGTGGGAGAAAAACAACGTGCAAGTTCTGTGAAAAACAGCCATTTACAATGCACAGGGTTGTTTTTTAGAAACTTTAAAGGCTCGTAACTCTCTACTCATAACTCCTTAGACCAAATGGCTTTTTGTTCTCGAATCTATGCTAGGTGATCTTCAAAAGTGTCCTAGAGCAAATTTTACTCAATCAGCCTCTAACAGGTTCAAAATCGAGGCAAAACATGACCCTCTCGACCACGTTTTTATTTAACGTTTTAAACCTAAATTTTGTTTTTACGTTTCCCGCTTCGTATAACTCCATTTTAGTTGATTCAAAATCCCACTGTCTTATAATTTGATCTAGTTTCTAAATGTCCACTGAGATTTCCAGGGGGAAATCTGTATGAACCCGAATTTACGGTCATTATTTATTTTGACTTATATAATAATTTTCTAAATTATAGAAAATTTTTCATTTTATTATTTTGTCGATTTTGGAGAAAATCGTCGGAGTTAAATAAAAATGCTATGCGTTAAAAATTTAACCGTTTCTGAGCAACGAGAAATCAACGACTCCGTATTTTGGCCTCGATGGCAATTATATTTTAATTTTATAAAATTTTATTATTATAAAATTTACATGTGCAACCGAGTTAAATTTTTACGGTTTAGGAAAAAGTGTCGGACTAGGAAAGGTTTTAGGGCCCGAGACTTATAAGTATTATTAGTTAGGAAGAAGCGGGCCAAAACCCACTCCTCCCTTTTTGCTCTAACCGGCCATAGGCCCAAAAACCATACACCCTTATGTTTTAATCCACCAAACTTAACCCACTAGCTAATTTAGGGCCCAAGACCCAAACCCAATACCCTTTTTATTTATAACAACTCGACATACACATTCTGTAAAATCAAAAACACAGACAAAAATTCTTCTTCCCTTTTCTCCTTTCTTCCTGTTTCGACACACAACCCACCAAAACCCTCAATTGATCTTCAAAACTCCATTAAATCTACTCATTTTCATCTTAAATCAACACCACTATAAACCCCAATCATTCCCCAATGATAAAATAAATTCACCATGCATTGATTTAGAAAAATCTTGAATTGAAGAACTTGAAGATTTTTAAGGTTTAGATTTGATTAAGGCTAACAAGAAAGAAGAAAGGGTGATTAGGGTTTTTGATTGGAAGGATTATGGAATAAGTAAGCACTCAAGCAAAGATAGGGTCTTTGACCCCTTGGTGTACGGCATGCCCATAACACCCACATAGGTTTATTTGTTGATCTTCTACTACCATTCTTGGTGTGGTAAGTATCCAAAAAAAAAATTATACTTCAATTAATTGATTCTAGTGTTAATGCATGTGGTTGATTGATGGTCCTTTTAAGCATGCATGCTTTGATCTTGTGAATCTTTGGTTTGATTTAAAAGTTATGTTATAGTGTAAGGGATGTGTTTGGGAGATGATTAGTAGCCTTGCATAATGATTGATAATGGTTAGAATGAGTTTAAAATAGGTTTGGAGGAATTATCTAGGGACTGTTTTGGGGACAGCAGCTTGTCGCCCCATTTCCTCAAACATTTTGGCCTGTGCCTACTGATATAATTTGATATTTGAAAAATAGACACTTAGGGGATCATGTGGTAAATTGGATGCTCAACTACACTCCCTCCGGATAAAGAGTTTATGTCAATTTTACGAACATGGGGGTCAAGATCTGGACCCTTGAATATAAAACGTGTTAATTCCTATAAAATTTTGAACTAAAATTTGGGTTTTAATGCATGACACAGTATTGAGATTCTTAGGAAAGCTCCAGCATTGTGCCTTGCACCCAATTGCCTATCCTAGATTAGGATTTAATTGCCAAAACCGTAGGAATATAGAAGTTCGAGCTAATTTTCTGGTTTGACCCTTCGGTTAGTAAAAAATCCATTTCCCATGGATTGGAATAGTATATTGCTTGGCCAAATGTTTTGAAAAACGAGACTAAGGGGGCTTTCCCAGGTTGAAGAGCCTCTGGTTGTAGCCATTTATAGATTTTAGATATACAAAGGCATGAAGTTAACTTTTAAAAATCTGAAAAACAAGTTTTCTGTTTTGTGAGTTTTCAGTAGTAAAGTAAACTGTTCTCGGTAATTGGTAAACAATTGGAATGATTGGCTTAGTGTTCTGAAAAGTAGACTCCAAGGGATTTCTGGAGGTGAAAGCCTCACTTTCATATCCTTAATGGTTTGAGAGTAATGCTCTCATGAATCTGACCCAAACTCAGAAAATGGACTTTTCGCTAGTTTTTAGAAAATTAAAAAAGGTTGGACCCACTTAGAAAAAGTTAAGATTTGATAAGCGATACTTAGTAGACTTTTAGTTGGGTATATGTACAGGTCCTACATTTAAATTAGAGATAGAAAAACCTTGGTTAAGTCTCGGTTCAATGCTGCACATGTTTTGCATTTTTATGAACTAGTTTTTATATAACTATATGTAAGTATTAGATAATACTTATAAACATTAAGTCTGACTTAATATGTTAGGAATCCCGAATAATTTTCCTTGGGAGTTTCTTGTGGCTCGAATTTTCTCGCTTGCTCTGTTTCATCTCTACTGTGAGTCATAGCCCCACCTTTGCTCTTTTTAATGGTTAACCGTAACTATTTTCGGGGTGAGAATACATGCTTGTTTTACTAAGTAAAATGTTTCTTTTTACTACTTAAGCGTTACATGAATTGTTTTCACTAAAGCTTTGGCTTGCTTATTACATGATTTTGATACATGTTTGATAAATGGTGGTTTACCATTGGAATTATTGAAGTTTGAATTGCTTACTAAATGTTTTGAGAACATTGATTATCTATTTACAAAACCGTAAGTTTTAAAACCATTACTTGTTTTAAATTGGACACAAGTGCTTGAAGGGTATGCTTGTCCCGATTATGAGATTATTCGCATGAGTAGATATTGCCAAAAGTCCCCAAATTTGAACCGTCAATCTGCCCTATAGTGGGGGGAGCGCTAGTACATTAAATAGATCTATTGGGTTGACAACCCCGTCTGAGGGTATGGATCAGTTGGATAACATGAACACCCTGTTTAGGACGTTTTGTATTGAGAGGTAGGTATCTGGCAATTATACCTTGTATGGGGCAAAAATTTGTGAGCATATGAAAAGATATATGCCGTGTCAAGGCGTCGGTGTCATGGGCTCATGGCGATAATGTGGAATATGGATTTTATGGCAATCCACATTGATTATTGAATGTTTGGTTGAAACTAAAAGCTTGTGGTCATTACTAATATTATAGTTGGGCTTTATTAATGAAATCCCTAATTGGATTTTTATGGAAATAATGCTTTGAAAGGTTGTAACGCTACTTTTCTAAAGGAAATATCATAATGAATTATTTTCCATGCGTTTTTTCTAAACCTATGAATTCACCAACATTATTGTTGACGTTTATTTGCCCCGCATATGTGTATTTTCACAGGTTATTATCTGCAAGACTGAGCATTGGGAGCATTCGAGACGCGTGATATCAAAACTATAAGTACTTGGTTTTCCCTCACATTCGATAAATGTTTTCTTTATTATACAATGAATCACGTTTGAACTCGATTAATCATGTTAAATATAAATTGTTGGGAACTCTAAGATTTACACTCTGATTTATTTAAACCAAATGTACATGTTTATTAAACGTCTCTTTGAGGTCGTTTTCTGTAACTTGTGTGTATGAACTATGAAGTAGCACCCCAAGCTGGTATTCCGCTGCGTTGTTGTGATTTAGGGTGTTACAGATGGTATTCATAGCACTAAGGTTGTAGCGATCTAGGTCATTTTACAAAAACAACCTGGACGACAACTTTTTCGGAATTTTAAAGAGTCCATCCCTATTATCCGATAAATCCTCGCGCAACAGCTTGCTCCCAGGTAACTTATACGCTCTCTTTTGCACTTTTATTGCTATTGCATGAATAACTAATATATAATCCTTGATTATGATTTCGCTCTCCTACGTCTATCTTATGACGTCATACTATTTTGCCTTAATATCGTTCGATAATATATATATATATTGACCACCTTTGATGAACCGCGTGCTTCTTGTTTCTTATTTTCTCCTTCGAAAGTTAACACTAGTATTATATAAGGATACTCGTACGTATATAGGATACTTTCTTATTGATATCTTACGCTTATCTTTGGGATCACCGCCATCTATATATATATAAGAGTGATGTATATAAGTGTCGACTATTTTCGGTCACTTACGTTTATATTTGGAACTTTTGAGTAAAACTTTTATAATGTCCAAAATTTTAACGAAAGTCAGTAACCATGGAATTTTGTTGCTACGTTCAACATACAAGGTGTATGTGGGGCTTTGAATGGAGCCGTAACTCCTCGGAATAAGTTAGTTACTCCAAATTGAAACTAGTCCCAAAGGGGGACACGCAGATGATTGGTGTTGGATTAATGGAAAATTTTGGCTAAAACCTACAGTTTTTTACATAAATGAATAGTATAATACCTTGAGGTCCCTAGGTGGCGAGTTTGGAGAATGTCAGGCTCTTTCGGATGGTCGAGATAAGACCAAAACCGTGGAAACGAACTTAGTGCGAACCCATAATTTACAAGGCAGATTATTTTACCTAAATTGGATATGTTTTGAATTGGAGGGCTATAGTTTATACATGGGTGAAGGTAACATCATTTTAGACCATGTTTGTTCTTTCGTAGAGACTTAACCTTTCCGGATGAATGGGTTACGACCAAAATGGTTAAAATAACTAAAATTTGTGCCTAGAATTTCAAACTAATTTATGACCAGAATTTTCATACTAAGTGCCCCATTTTCCATATCAAACCTGTATAATTTAGATAAACTTAAACATGGGCTTTCGTTTGGTGTCAAACCAAGTTTTAAAGTGGGAATTACGCTGGAAAATATATATAATATATATAAAAAAATAAATATTATATAGATATATATATATATATATATATAATATATATATATATATATATAATCGTTATGTGATATTAATTACTACATGTGTGTATAGTACTATGGTACGTCATTATAAGTTCTTTTACTATAATATTGTTAGGAGCGATGTGGTGATCCACAAGAAATATATTACGCAAATTTACTTACTTTCCTTTGATGATATTGGCATCGTGGTATTTTGATCAAATCCATTAGTTATTTTGTTTATTCACGCCAAGATTGAACAAAACCCTCCTTTTGCTTTTGAATCGCATATTTGCTATGGTAACCTAAATGTTTTGAAGTCAAATTTAGTTAATGGGAGTATCGTACCTTTAGCTGTCAACCTGCGGAGTGGCTTTCCGTTTATTATATGAACTTGCTAGGATTCCTTAATAATCGCCCACTTTTTGAATCAACGGTTGTTGGAGTTGCTTGATTACTGGTATTCTTTTGAATTCAACGTGATTGGAAGAGTTGTTTTCGTATTTGTTTAAACCCACAGATTCAATTAGTAATGTCTTACTATTATTGGTCCCGTTACTTCTTGTTATGAATTTGAAGAATAATGACTCGTCAAAGAGACATTTTCTCCTTTATTTAATGTAGCATTTGGTCTGTGTTTTTGACATTGTGTTTTTGTTGGTTTGGCCCATGCTTTAGTAGAGAAGATTATATAATCGTATTATTGAAATGAATAGGGACCGCTTCTTCATTTGAATAAGGAAATTATAAAACCACCGAACCATAAGTTTATGAAGTTTCTTACATTAGCAAGATGGACGCCATCATTTGTAAGTAATAAATAAATAAATGAGTGGGGCTTATATCACCGACATGGCGTGTGTTTCAATTGTGGCGAATCATCCTTTGGCTATGATCACCTTTCAACTCGTAATGTGAACAAGGATTTATCCGAATTTGTATCGACTGGCCGTGCATCTTTGATAAGATATTAGTATCTTTGTTGAAAACCTCGACGATGGATTGTGTATATCCTCACCGCTTCGTAAGTAACCATTCGACGATTAATACGAATTGAATGTCGGGACGTCGCTCCCTAAAGGGGTGGATACTGTAAGAACCCGAATTTACGGTCATTATTTATTTTGACTTATATAATAATTTTCTAAATTATAGAAAATTTTTCATTTTATTATTTTGTCGATTTTGGAGAAAATCGTCGGAGTTAAATAAAAATGCTATGCGTTAAAAATTTAACCGTTTCTGAGCAACGAGAAATCAACGACTCCGTATTTTGGCCTCGAATGGCAATTATATTTTAATTTTATAAAATTTTATTTTTATAAAATTTACATGTGCAACCGAGTTAAATTTTTACGGTTTAGGAAAAAGTGTCGGACTAGGAAAGGTTTTTTAGAGGCCCGAGGACATATAAGTATTATTAGTTAGGAAGAAGACGGCCAAAAACCCACTCCTTCCCTTTTTTCTCTAGAAACGGCCCCCCCCCCCCCCCCCCCCCCCCCCCAAATTTAGGCCCAAAACCATACACCTTATGTTTTAATCCGCCAAACTTAACCCCTACTAATTTAGGCCCAAGACCCTAACCCAATACCTTTTTTTTATAACAAGGCTCGACACACACATACTGTAAATCAAAAACACAGACAAAAATTTCTTCTTCCCTTTCTCCAATCTTCCAGTTTTTCGACACACAACCCACCAAAACCCTCAATTGATCTTCAAAACTCCATTAAATCTACTCATTTTCGAAGTAAAATATTCTTCTTGGATGATGATTTTATACATTAGCATAAAGGGTCGGTGGTTAGTAATGATCAAGTAGGTAGGTGCACTCTTTATTCGTTTGGTTTTGTTAGGAATTAAAAAGTGAAGAACCTGTTTTCTAGATCTATTTTTGTTCAAACAGTTGACTATTGTGGTTTGTAAATTTTGATTGGATGATACTACTAGAATATTATAGGTCGGTGGTTTTAATTGAATTTGTTTTCTTCAACAAATTAAGGTTTGAATATTAAGTGTTGTTTCATATTAGAATTTGGGTAACAATATCTAAGTTTTTCTATTTATTTTGGATCGTTTGTTTTGGACGGTAATCTTAAACAAGTAGAACTGGATATGTTCACCTTCATACAGTTTGAAAGTATTTGTTCGAGTTCGATTGTTTTGATGGTCAAATAGTTATGCTCGTATCGATATCGGTATTATTATGAGTATTTGGTATTTGCACCAAGTAGTTGTTAGAATTTAAATTGGTATTGGTTTGTTGCTCCAGTTATTGTTTGGTTCGGGGTTTGAATTGGAAATTTGGTTTGTCACGACATTAGTGTTTGTATCGGATTTTGGATCGGTATTGGTATTGGTATATATTAGCATTGGCCTTGGCAGTGGCATTGGTTTTGGCACTGACATTAGTATTGGCACTGCCATTGGGCGCTGTCATTGGTATTGGCATTAGTATTGACATTAGTATTGGTAATGACACTTTGGTCTGTTTGTTTGAGGCTTGACTAGTTTCGCCTTGTTACAATTTGGATTGCATCGAATTGAGACTTCGTCTAGCACCAAGTCTGCACTTTGGGAAGCTCCGCTCTTTGTCTGTTATTCAGTTTTTGTTTATTTTATGTTTGGCAAACTCTCAATGTTCACTGATGCGGCATTCTGAGTTTGAGGGGGATGTTAGCTAATAAAGGCATGTTGGCCCGACCCGTTGTTTAGGCCCATTTAATAATTAGAGTTAGATTTATTTTTTGTCTATTTAATATCTTGTAATGTCAATTATATGATTGAATCTGTTAATACTATTTTTCAGTATTCCCTCTTTGATTTCTACATGCTTGTTGTAATTAAGTGTTGTGACCTTTATTTGATGTTAAGCTGATGAGACATTTATTTGATTGTAGGTGTAGTGTTTATATGTGAAAGTCCCAAATATATTCCTTAATGTAAAACACTAACTCCAAATAGTTAAAATATAACACAAGGTGTAACTTTTCAACCGTGTAATGCTTTATTGTATAAACACAAAGAATTACAAAGTGTTATGGATCACACTTGTTGAATGACAATGTATGAGTACTCTTTGAAAAAGTAAACTTAACTACTAAGTTTACAAGTGAACATGTGTAGAGCGCTGATAGGTTCAGCGGTCTAACGTAAGTCCTAAACAGTAGAGCAAATGCAGTAGTGAGTGATAACTTTGCTCTATCATTCGTTCCTTATTTATACTAATAATTGGCTTACTGTGTCTTAGTGGATGTTTAAGGGACGTGTAAAGTATCCACTAGTGCACAAACAATATTATATTGTTTTGCCCATACTTCACATGGTCCCGACCTACTTTTAATGGAACAGTCACGCCTAATGTTCCACTAATTGTCCACTAAGATTATTTTAATTTGAACTATCATTTTTCCCGCCATAATGCTTTTGTCGAATTATACTGCCTAAGTATAGATAGGGATATAATTAAGCTCAGCGAGCTTATATCAAAGAGTAATGAGAAACCTCAGGGTATTGTCACCCCTAAGTGTCATACCCCCAAAATACCTCACAGGAAAGGTACCACCGAGGGCGTGTGAGTTCATGAACATCATACACTCAATCATAAAGAACGACCTCTACATGAGTCGTTTTGGAAAATACCTCGTTGATTTAATTAAAATTAAATAAAGTTACAAAGTTTCATAAGTTCTTCATTTGAGTTACGGAAGGAAATAAAGTTTCAAAACTACAACGAGATAATAGTTTTCATGGCATAATTATTTTGGAGACAAAATCATGATGCATGCAGACTCCAGATTACTTCACATAGCAAGCAGCTTAAATACCTGAGATAAACATTGCTAAAGCGTCAACATAAAGTTGGTGAGTTCATAAGTAAAAGTAAATAGATAAGCCGGAACACAAGCATTTGAGTTACACATAAAATATGGGAGTTTCCTTGGGAGTTTCACCCTAGTTCGTAATTATTAGGAGTTGCACCCGTGTTCGTAATTCGTGGGAGTTGCACCCGTGTTTCTGGGAATTTTCACTCGTTTATGGGATATTTCACCCATGTTCGTAATTATTGGGAGTTGCACCCGTGTTCGTAATTTTTGGGAGTTGCACTCGTGTTCGTAATTATTGGGAGTTGCACCCGTGTTTCTGTTTACTGTTTCTACTTGTGTCCGATAGTTTAAAACAGTCAATGTATCTCACCCCAAGGTTACATAAAAACATTATAGATAGTTCAAAGTGGGGCTATAACTCACTAATCTTAAAAGAAATTTTCATTGATTTCAAATAATCAAGCATGGTAACCAATTTGTAAATTCGTTTGTAACGAGCAATGTAATCTTCCCAAAATTGTTCAAAGCATTTATAAAATAAGTAAAAGAGGGGATATGAAACTCACCTCAAATATATAGCAAGCTAATAGCAATTATGGTGTGGCACGGAAAATGATGCAAAAATCTATCCGCGACCTATATGTTACAGTTCCCAAAAAGCACATGAATATGTAAATGCGTATGCAAAACACCTAGACTATTGTCACCATCAACCATACATGTATTTTCACTTTTGAAAGCCATTTACAACTTATAAACAAATTTCAAGTCAAAAATCGTCATTTTACAAAGTTCAAAAATTGCCAAATAGGTCATATTCAACAGTGCATACCTCACTCAAAAATGGGAGTTGGCTTCCGAAATTCACGGGGTAGCAAGTTCACCCAGAGGGTTACAACTTTTCTTTAATGACTTATAGTGAGATTCAAAATCTAGGTGGGGGAAAAACAGCGTACAATTTCTGTGAAAAACAGCCATTTACACTACACAGGGTCAGGTCGTTTTTCAGAAAGTTTGAAGTCTCGTAACTTTCTTACTCTAACTCCTTAGACTAAACGGCTTTTTGTTTCTAGGAATTTAATATTAAATCAAACCACAATCATGTAGAGAAACTCACTTCACACCAACTTTTCTTGCACCCACGATTCCTATAAGCCTAAATACCCTTCGTAGACCTTACACACACCTTTGTCATCACTTATAGGAGCTGAATAACAAGAACTAGGTGTTGTAATTTTTGGATTTGAGGGTTTGAAATCAAGAAAAACCGATTAGGGTTTTCTAGTGGATTTCTTAGGGTTCGGTTAGAGTAGGGTTTTCTTGAGGGTAAGTAATGGTTAGGTTAGTCTAGGATGAGTGTAGTGATGATTCTTAGTTTCTTGTTAAATGAAGAATGGTGGTGTGGTGATGGTGGGTGGTTCGAACAGTGAACAAGGAAGATATAACCGATTGTTTTTCTTCTTTTTCTATCTTGTAAGTGTTTGTAAAAAGGAAATAATGAATTTGTATGGTATGTATAATCTACAATTCAGCCGATTCATGGAAAAAGGGAGTCTTAATCTTTTCTTGGAGAGGTCTAAAAGATCTAGAGGGTAAAAGGGTGTTGGTTTTTCTTGGGCATCAAGTTTTACATGGGGGTTCGGTACTAAGAAAGAGAATATGAGCCGATTTGTTTTTTTTTGTTAGATTTTTGGTAAGTAATATTTATGAACGTTTTATTTGCTTACTAAGTGGGTTAGTGGGCTTGCAAGCTTGTTGGATTTAATTAGCCTAAGATTTAATGGGTAAAGGGTGGTTTATGGTTTGGTTTTATTATGTTTTGGGCCGATTTTTCATAAATTAAAGTGTATGGTTTTTAGTTTTCTTGTTTGGTTAGTGTTTAGGGTAGGTGTTAAACAAATAAATTAGTTTTAGGGTTTATAAAATAATTAAATGAGTTTTAGGGTTTTTAAAAATGAAGTAAATATAATGAGTACTAGATGGAGTAATTTAGGGTTTGCAATAAATAATAAATGCTAGTTAGGGTTTTGTTTAAGTATTAGATGCTTGAATAGGGTTTTTATAAATCACAATAAATAAAACTAGGGTTTATAAACTTGTAATAATGATTCTTAGGGTTTTTTTAAATTCCAAATATATGTATTTAGGGTTTTCATGAATCTCATTAATGAATCTAGGGTTTGTAATTTGTAATAAGTGTTTTCACGGTTTTATGAAGTGAACAAGTGAAGTAGAAGACACTTGGTGTGGTCTTTAGGTCTTTGTTGTGATCACAAGGTGAAAATCATTCAAATTACGAGTTAAAAGTGAAAGCCAGAAATTCCAAGTTGTCACACTGAGTTTCCTTGAACCATCAACACATTCCTTCTACATACCAGTTGTTCTCCATCTCAGATGACGAGTATCTCTTCAATTAATCTTCGACTTCCTTGACAATGTCACTGACTTGAATGTGTCTAAGGTGCCCGCTGAGACTAGGTCATCAGCGGGTCTTGGGTCACTCGCTGAGATCACCTCAGCGAGTCCTGATAAGACTTAGTATAATTTACACAATTTCTCCCCCTATTTGAATAGAAATTAAACTAAGTCTAAAATTATTGTAAGGAAATGATAAATAAGAACTTTTTATTCATAGGTTACAAGTTACATCAGTTCATGCCATCTAAGTTCTTCTTAACAGTTTCCCTTGCTTCACCTCTATCTTACCTTGTCTCAATGATGAGATTGATCTCATTGATCAAAACTTTGGCCAATGCTGAGTCCTGCTTGATAATCCCCAGAAGCCTGATTAGTTGAGTAGTGGATGCCAACACTAACTCATTTGCCCTTTGGAACATATAATCTGTAAAACCTAAAAATCTCAACAAGTGTAAAATTATCAAAATACCCCTAAGGCAATAAAATACATAAAAGCATGAATAAACTTCATTTAAATCTTAGAAATTATAAATATGCAACTTATGACAATTATGAAATTTATGTAAAATTAAAATACCTTATATTATACAAGAAAAATAAATAATATTTATGTATATATAT
>BQNB010156988.1:0-15206 GCA_026074375.1 Tanacetum coccineum | reverse complement strand
TTTAACATGTTTGAACTTGGTTCTAAAAACCGGATAAATTCCCCTAGACATATTGTTGCAAAATACCTTTGATTGAAATTAAGACAAGGTTAAAGACAAACAAAGCATGATTACAATATAGTTAAGACATAATAAAACAAACTATGAAGAATTAAAACACACATGACACTCCTAATTTACGGGAAAAGTAACTATTGGGTTGCCTCCCAAAAAGCGCTTGTTTTCGTTCGAGTCACGAGCCTAACTCTACCCTTATTTAACAGATAAAGGGGAGGGTTCCCCTACACTTGAGATCAAGTGCGAGTGATAGTAACGGTACACACCATTATGATGGGAAAGAGTAATATTTAAAAAAGTGGTTGTTTAATTATGTGTTACAAATGGTGTGTTTCCTTAATCCTAACCTTCTCTCCTTCTTTTAGCTTATCAAATAAACTAAGTTCTTCTCCTAGAGGAGAAACTTCCTTAGATTCTAATACCTAATCATCATCAAACATCTCCTCATTTGAAATATCAACACCTAGGGATACACTTTTTCCTAATAAACCCGGTTTAAATCTATAATGTCTCTTAGGGTCATCTATACCAGGGTTATAATAACTATACATACCCTTAGTATGGGAATTTGACACATGAGGTGAAGGCGGTGTTTGAGTTGTTAAATAATCTACTACCTTCATCCTAAAACTATCCGGACTATGTGGTTTGATGGGTGGTTCAGGGCCTATTACTTCTCCTAGACTTACATCTAAGGATGGACTATTGAGTAAAGGTTGAGGCTCCGGTCCATTAAAACTAGGAACTTCCCTAGAACTAAGAGGAGTGTTATGAGTACAATTCAAGCCTACTTCCTCTAGTTTTGTTTCGTTCAAAGGTTCTACCTCTATCAGGGTCCCTAAAGTCTTTTATACTTC
The DNA here is from genome assembly GCA_026074375.1 of Tanacetum coccineum. Taxonomy (NCBI): domain Eukaryota; kingdom Viridiplantae; phylum Streptophyta; class Magnoliopsida; order Asterales; family Asteraceae; genus Tanacetum; species Tanacetum coccineum. Next base: position 14,292 of record BQNB010156988.1, on the reverse strand, counting down.
TTCCGAGTAAGTCACGTGCAGTGTGTATTCCTCAAATGACGGTAAGGTTTGTGTGGTACTCTTAGGGCTTGTAACTCCTACCTTATAATCCATCGTACTTAGGCTATCTACATGCTCATTATAATCTAACCATGCCATGCACCTAAGTACCTGTATCCTAACCATATCATCCCCAATTATTTGAGCATTTGGATTTGCTATTGTTTCATCAGAAATAGCGCTTGTTGGGTTGCTACATTTTTTTATCATATTGGGCACAATCCTCTATGGCATACCATGCTCCTATATCACTAAACTTCCTAAGATCCCCTTCTGCTGTTAAATTGATGATATGATGGGATAATGAGTCAAGATGTTTAAGAAAGATTTCAATTAGGGTCCATATACTAAGGCCATGATTCGGGACTTTTTAGATTATGTCTTTAAAACGAGTCCACGACTCATAAAGAGATTCATCTTGATGTTGTTGGAACACCACGAGTTGATCACGAAAGAATACATCAAACCTGCCTATGCTAAAATAACCATACCTATTCATTATAATTTACAAATTTTACGAACAAAGGGCACAAAGAAAAAGATAGACTACAAGAAAGGTAATATGCAGAATTAAAGTCTCACTTGAAACGATTCAAGCAAGTAGAACTAAGTTAAATTATGATCAAAACCTAACTATTCCTATGCAGCGGCACCAAAAACTTGATGCGGACGTCATAAGACTTCTACACGAAGTTTTACAACTCCCTAGGCAGAGTACCTAACCGTTATAGTAGTGGTATAGGCAAGACTCGGGGGTTGTTATCGTTCTCTAGGGGAATAGGTTAGGAAGGTTTGATCGCGGTCAAACAAAATTCTAAGGGTTAAGGGAAGATTCTTTTTGTGTTTTTATATATTATGAAAGCAGGTAAAATCATATAATGGAGAGGTGGTTGGTTTTAGATATTAAACTAAATAATAAACTAAGCTACCGGTGATAACAATATAATAAAAGATTGTGTTTATTTAATCATGTATTACTCCCTAGATTGCTTCTCCTAGTGTTGTTGCTTTGTCACACTTGTGATGATCTATGTAATTATTTCCTAAGTCATGAACGAATTACACGAACTAGCCATCTTTTTAATATTCCGTTAAGGCAACGCATAAGTAAGGTAGTATGAAGACTATTACAAGGCCCCTAAGAGTATATTAAATGCATTTGAAATATATTAAGAGTGGATCAACCATATAAGAGGCAAAGTAGTATAAAGACTGTTACTCGATGGTTTCCTTTCTACACAATCATGTTTTTCTAGACATATCAACAGCGATATAGATAAAAGCTGGTTTTCTAAGACCTAACATGCATATTTATCACAAGAAGCAACACCACTAAGATCTACATCCTAGGTTTCATACAATTATAAATAAACACAATAGAAGGTTTAGCCAAATATGTTATAGATAAAGCAAGAACAGATAAGAATCACACAACAAGACATATTGAATGATGAAATAAGTCTTACTTGATTAGAACATGAACTGAAGGAAGTACAATAGGGTTTTGAGGCCCTAAAATCATCCTTAACAGCTACTAAACAAACTAGGGTTCATACCCTCTTTTTATTCTAAAGTTACACACTTAAAACCCTAATTTTGGGTTTGTATATATAGTAAAATCACTGAAATAGCGTCGCATTTTAATCGTGATGCTGTCGTGACAAGAATATTCTAGATAATGGGCTGGGTCGTACAATCTGACGTCGTCTTGAGATCTTGTGACACCGTCTTGGATATCGTTGTGACGACGTCACGTGTAATCTGTGACGCCGTCTCCAGCTTCTAAGGAGAAATTCTTGAGCAATGTTGGTGTAGGTCCGTAGTCTTGTCCGTTTCTTCTCCAAATGAGCCCCAAGTCACGTGTATTTCTTCCAAATGCCTTCCAAATGCAAAATACCTAAAAAGGAACGATTAAGTACCTATTTTAGGCATAAACACAAGATTTAGGGGGTTAAACGGCCCCAAAAAAGTATATAAAATGACACCTCGTCAAAAGCCATCACAGATCGAATGGTAGGAGCACTCCCTAGCGACACGGTTAAGAACCCGAAACTAAACGTTAACCCTACAACTTTAGTTTTTTCTGCTCATTCTTGCCCAACTGAAGACCCACAATGCTTAACCCATATCCATGGTTCGATCAACACCATCATAATACATCCCAAGCAACAAAGCAACTCCCATAATGATAAGCTAGAAGAAAATAGGGGAGAAGAGAAGAACAGTCAGGAAGATATTAATACCAACCCCTCCACGCCGCCTGATCCATCAGTTTCATTCATCATCAAAAAAGTCCTCAAACTTAGTTCATTCTTCGAATCGCTCAGCTTGGCCCCCCTAATTATCCGGCATAAAATTTGTTTGCACCAAAGGGGATGATGGTGACGTGATGTTCATTGAGATAGTTAAGAAGAATGACGATTCCCATAAGGAGGAACCCGAAGCAGGAGGATTGGAGGTGGAATATTTTGACATATTCCCAACTCGAAGCGAGCTTGCATATCATAAATATCTCATGTGTGGCCCCATCCCCTTGATATTCCTAAGAAACCCTATCATTACAGAAGGATGTCCATCAAACCTTAAAATACCATGCAACATTAGACATGTGCATGCAGAGAAAGCCTACATTGATCTTAACTCCCCTCTAAATATCATGACCCAAATGATGTATAATTGGATCATGAGAAGAAAACTAGACCCTACGGAAAATTCAAATAGAGGAGTTAGCAATTTCACAAGAAGGATTAAGGGGATGCATGTTTTCGTAAGGAATTTCACTTATGTCACAGACTTCATGATTGTTGAAGATATTAGCTCAATCATTAACCCTAGGCTGTCACAAGTAGTACTAGGAAAACCCTTCATTGAAATGTCCAACATGACTCATGACCCACTCGAAGGAGTCATGAGGTTTACAAATGAGACCGATGAAGTTGCCTACAAAATTCCCCATAAGATAGAGCAGTACAACTCATTATCAGACTTAGAAAAAGAGCACACGAAATCGGTCTACCTTAGGAACGAGGAGGACAAGAGAAGAGGAGTAAAGTACGTAATGAGCAAAATATTAGGGTTTTACAAAGAATGCCTAGAGCTTGGACCCGAATACGTGACTGGAATAGATGATGAAGGAGAAGTCACGTAAGGACGTGTGACTTCGAGTCTAGCTACAAGACTCATAAATACAGAAAAGCGCTTCTTGGAGGCAACCTAATGTTTATTTTTCTTGCATATTAGGAGTGTTGTGTGCTTTAATTCTTTTCATTTATCCTTTTATGTTTGAATCACTTTGTAATCATGCTTTGTTTTGTTTATAACTTCGTCTTATTTGCAATCAAAGGTATTTTGCAACAAAATAAGTGTAGGGGAGATATCTGGTTTTTAGAACCAATTCAAACATTTAAAATAAATTGTTTAGATTAATTCACGTCAGTTTTGAGTCATATGATTGTAATGATTAATTCCAGGTTTTTATGCAGTGCTTTCTTCATATTTAACTAATAAAATTGCCTGCAGGAAATTTCTCATTAAAAACAAAGGAGAATCTTTTACAGACCCTGGAGACGGCGTCAGGATTAACACCCGACAGCGTCGCGTCTCCAGCAATGTAAAAATTCAAATTTTTTCAAGTATTTCTGAAAAATAAAATATGCAATATTTAAAAATTGTAATTTAGTTGTAAACCTGCATAAATCTATGATTACACCATTACCCTCATCTTATCTTTACTGCTTTCATAGAGTCAAAACCCTAAACTCTCATTGTATTTATATTTATCCTGTCGATTTTATGCTTGGTGTAGTTGTCTTTGTCTTTGATTACAGGTTATATTTGATGAAAAGAAGCTTGGAAGTTCTTAGGAAGTTTCATTAGACGATTCTTGGAGGACGATTTAACCAGTTATCGCATGTTTCTTCTCTATTATTAAGCAAACCAGGGGAGTACTAGTTTCTTTTACGTGTTTTCTTTTCCCTTTATTCGTTTTTACTGGTACTTTTATAGAACATTAGGGACAATGTTCAACTTAAGTGTAGGGGGAAATAAGCCTTAGAAACTATTCCTTTATTTGCCATATGCTTGTTCCTTAAAATGATGGGTAATATATCGAAACATAGCATAAAAAGGTAATTTTGACCAAAATTTAAAATTTTTTATGGCACATACCGATGAAAACCGAGTACTAATAGCGTCTCATGGATAGGAATATGTATGACTAGCACAAAAAACCCTCAAAATTCCACCCTAAAAATGTGAGGTTCGCCTTTAGATCTTTAGAAATTCGGGTATCCATTATTTATACCCAAGATAATTTGTACCTTTAGCTTTTTCGAGTTAAGGTTCGAATGCAGTCATATGTGTCTATTCCGTCGTTACGGATGTGTACGTATGGTCTTTGTCTCATTTTCTGGAGCATTGGTATCGATATTAAATTATATGAGTGTACCGGTAGTATATTAAATTTTCAAACTTGTTTTTGTGATGCATCCTAAGACCGCATAGTAACTATTAGGATTTGATAGATAAGAGGCACTAGGATTAACCCATGTTTTAAAACCTGTAATTTTTATTATGGTCACACTGATCATGTAACTATCTCACACCCTTGCCATGCACTCATTTTTAGTGCAGGATACCCCTAGTACAACCCTCCGAGCCTATCCTTTTTCATGGTTCTCGTAATTTTCTGGTTAAGCCAAACTACTAATGAAGAGCATTTTTAACCCTTAAATCAATCGTTACACCCAAATCGCCTTAGCCTACCTTGTATGTACTCGCTTTTAATACATTATTGTTTTAACCCAAGTTAATTATCGAGTACACGGTTGCTAAGTCCTTATCCTTGTAAATACAGTTTTGGGACGATTAGGATTCATGGTAGTATTCATCTTATAAAGAATTAGGGAAGAAGTAATTTATTACCCCCAATAGAGCTCAATAAGCTCCATGTTATTTTGATCCAACTCAATTTGGGTCATTAGTTAGATTGTAAATAATCGAGTATGTAAAAGTTCAAGTGTAGGGGTGTATCTATAAAGCCCCATGATGTATTATATGTTTAAGCAATGGCAGGCCAAAAGTGTACAAAAAAGAAAAAGAAATGTATATAAAAAAAGAGTGAAAAAAATGTACGGGCTGCCATTTGTTTATGTTTATATTAGAGTCAATAAAAGAAAAAGAAAGAGATTGATATAGAGTTGTGTAGAGTTTGTATATTTTGTCCAAGTCTTTAGCCTAGCAACCAAACCAACGTGTATTCTTATAAATAATTAGCTAACCCTTCCACTCCAAATTCACCTAAAAGTCACCACCCAAACGTATCCCATCCGTTTCTGTTTTTGTTTCTATTAATGTTATCTTACACCTACACCCCACAACCCTTTAATAGACCTCTTTGAAAGTAATGAATAATGCTTGCGCCTAGTAGTGGAGGTTTGATCCTTTACCAAGCCTATGGTAATTTATATGCTATGACAGGTAATGAGTGTTTATTTTCTGTTTCTCATAGTTGTTATAATTTATTATACACCCGAGAGAAAGAGAGAATCCCAAACACTTATGTGAGGTGCTAGTATATACTTTTTGTGCTTTTAATTACGAGGTCTAGAAGGTTGTGTTGTAAAATACTTTAGAGAGTAGGTTAAATAACCCTAATATTGCTATTGTCTAGGTAGAAAAGCCCATTTGCTTAAGGGCAAGTAAATCCTAAGTGTAGAGGTATTTGATGAGGTGTTATTTTATACACTTTTTCAGGGTCATTTAACTGCATAAATCATGCAAATATTCCCAGATTACATGCTTAATAGTTTGTTTTCAGGTTTTTAGCACTTGGATGACTTTTAGAGGAAATACACGTGACTTGGGCTCATTTGGAGAAGAAACGGACAAGATTACGGACCTACACCAAATCTCTTGAAGATTTATGCATACAGTGCGTGGAGACGGCATCGCAGGTATAAAGCGACGCCGTCGTGATCTATATTGTACTACCTTGAATCCATGTTTTATTCAATTAAGGTTATTTATTATTAATCATTCAATATGTCTATGTGTTGTTTGATTAATTTATCTTCTTTTTTTCTTTACAACATGCGAGGCTAAATCCTCCTTTGTATTTATCTATGATTGCATGAAACTTAGGTTGTAGATCCTTTTGATGTTGCTTCTTGTTGATGAATGTGCGCGTTAGGCTTTAAAAAACTAACTTTTGTTTGTATCGTTGTTGACATGTCTAGGGAAACACGAGTGTGTAGAAAGGATACCATCAGTAATAGTCTTCATACTATCTTACCCATTATATGGTTGATACCTCTTAAGATATTTCACATGCATTTAATATACTCTTATGGGCCTTGTAATAGTCTTCATACTACCTTACTTGTGCGTTGCCTTAACAGAATATTAAATAGACGGCGGGTTCATGTAATCCGTTCATGACCTAGGAAATACTTACACAGATCATCACAAGTGTGACAAAGCAACGGATCTAGGAGAAGCAATCTGAGGAGTAGTGCATGATTAGGTAGATACATTTGTTTATCATAAAGTTATCACTAGTAGTTTAGATATTAATTAGTTTAGTTATTAGTTAAACAAACTAACCTCTCAAACCATAGATGTACCTGCTTTCATAAAATATAAAAACACAAAAAGAATCTTCTCTCAACCCCTAGAATTCTGTTAGACCGTGATCAAGCCTTCCTAACCTATTTCCCTAGAGAACGATAATAACCCCTGAGTCTTGCCTATACTACACTGCAACAATTTGGTACACTGCCTAAGGAGTTGTAAAATTTCTTACTGAAGTCCTTTACGACCCTCGCATCAGCTGTGTGTGTTTTTCTAATGGACTAGACTTTACAAATACTAAAATTGTTAACAAGTTTGTTAACTAAGGTTTAGATTATTTTTGTTATATGGTAAAATGTGGTTAATGGTAAAGTTGGTTGAACGTGTGGGACCGAGTACACGGAGTTAAGGTATGAATTTGTATTTGGACTTCGCAATGACAAAGTGACTAGTTTAAATTTTTTAAGGGACGAGACCGGGATCGATCATTATAAAGAATCATTGGAATTTAAATTTTAATGGCTAGTTTTGGTATTAGTTTTTTCTAAGTGACTACGGAGTTAATCGGGTATCACTTATTTGAGATTGAAGTGGCATTTCACGAAGGCGTGTTCTTATTTTATCTTGAAGTCGGGGTTGGTTGAATGCATGACTTTCAATGATAACTTGCTCGTGTAAAAGATTTAAGTTGAAGACTTGGTTTATCTAGTTACCAGCAGTCGGGGTGGATGGTTGAAGACCTAGATAACTATCACTTAAAGGATTTACACTGTAGTACTCAGTGTCACACGCAGAAGATGATGTGGATAGTTTCAAGAGGTGTTGTACTTCTTATGCCTATTAGTTGAGTGTATAGAGTACTTAGAGATTTGCTTGGAGCACAAATTCTCTACACCGTTCTTCCAATATTAGTGCAAGCTTAAGTCACAAAAACAAGGATTTCTACTTCAATTTTAAGTTTGGTATGTCGGGTTTACTCCATCAGTGGTTACTTCAAATAGCCTACAAAGGGGTTGGTAAAGATAGTCATAGAGAGTTTATGAGTAGAGATTTGATCAGCAGTTGATTCTCACGGGACATATTTGAGTTAATTTCATTCTTCTCACAAGATTTCAAGTATATGTGCGTACAATGTTTTGCTGATTTTGAGGTATCAAAACCAGCAAGGGGGAAGGAGACATACATATGAACACACAAAGAGTACACGTGATGAACTTTAAACCTTTTTCTTATTTTAGGTCATTCCGGGAAGACAAATGTCACAACCATAGAAAAAATTAGTGTTTTAACTCATGGCTTTTAGTGTATTATTCCAACTACATGGGGGAAGAGATCTAAGAAACAGTTTCTGATGATAAAAGAGGTACAAAATGGTATGACGATTCCTCTAGATAGTCGGTATCCAACAGGAAGAAATGTGTTCATTCAGGACTTAGTTGACTTTGGTGTTATCATTTTGACTACTTAGAGGGTTTATTGTCTACATCCAGGACTTAGTTGACTTGGGTGTTACAAGAAATATCATCATTATCCTAAAGGAAAGAATAAGCACGTCCGGGACTTAATTGACTTTGATGCTACAATTTCGACTTCATGAACAGGATAAAGTGTGTACTTTGGGTTATTAGGCTTCATACAATGAGACTGGTTGCATCTCTTCAATTACATGTGGGAAGAGATATCTTGATACTTTTGGTATGCTTTACTTGAGCTTCTAGTGGGAAGAAAAGTGAGAAGAATTATTCAAGCGTGAGAAGATATGTTGCTGATCCAGTTAATGTTTCCCCAAACAGTTAGTCACTAAGCTTATTATCAAAAGAGAAATAATATTTGATGTGGTTTGCTACTAATTCCGTTGTGCACTTAATTATTTTAAGCTTGAAAGAAAGCTTTAAAACTGCTCAAGAGAGGATTGCTTGTTTGGGGGGAAGCTATTAAAGCTTCAAAATGAAGAATATGTGGCATGAATTAAGGGGAAGCTAATTCCGAAGCTTCTCCTTAAACAAGAAGTGTATGGGTTACTTAGTTCATGCCTACTACAGTATTTCTCTTACAAGGTACTATAAAGATGATTCATGTTGAAGCGTAGACTTGAAGTCAAATGAAAAGCAGATTCTACAAAACTTCGACATGACCAGAAGTGCAGGAAAATGAAGTTTTTCAAGACATGCAGCTAATTCAGAAACTTCAAGATGACCAAAAATGTATGAAAAAAGTTGAGCATTCAAGTAGATCAAAGGCCACTGAAGACATCATCAGCATTGGAAGCTTCGTGGAAGTTCTTGTTCTTAATCATTATGTACTTGTTAGGAAAATGTTGTAAGTAATTCTGTATATCGTCCCACAGGGGAAGATTGTTAGGATTTCATTTTATGTGACGACATTACGGAATTACCATAGTTTAATATAGTTCCAAACGCAGGGACTAGAATAGTCATTATTATATAGTTGTGAAGCGTATGGTCTATATATACCCCTCCAAGGCTTCCATGAAGGGGTTGAGACTCTTGTAACACTTTCCATTTCCATACTATAACACACACATTTATTTCTCTCTCTCTCTTTCTCTCTAAACATGACTATTACATGGTTTGAGTCTCCCCGACCTCCGGATCTATGATTCTTTAAAACTGTCAATAATGGAGAAGAAACATAAGATAACTGGTTAAATCGTCCTCCAAGAATCGTCTAATGAAACTTCCTAAGAACTTCCAAGCTTCTTCTCATCAAATATAACATGTAATCAAAGACAAAGACAACTACACCAAGCATAAAATCGGCGGGATAGATATAAATACAATGAGAGTTTAGGGTTTGACTCTATGAAAGCAGTAAAGATAGGATGAGAGTAATGATGTAATCATAGGTTTCTGCTGGATTATAAAAGAATTACAAAGTGAAAATTATTTTTCAAAAATACTTGAAAATTTTTAAATTTTCCTGTAGCTGGGCTCACGACGCCGTCAGGATAAATCCTGACGTCGTCTGCAGCCTCTGAGAAAATTTTCTTTCGTTTTCTTTGAAAAACTTCCTACACGCGATTATATAAGTTATTTCCTGTATGAATTACTGCATGAAACCTGAGATTAGTCAATACAATCATATGACTCAAAACTGACGCGAATTAATCTAAACAATTTATTTATCATGTTTGAATTGGTTCTTAAAAACCGAATATTTCCCCTACACTTATTTTGTTGCAAAATACCTTTGATTGAAATTAAGACGAGGTTAAAGACAAAACAAAGCATGATTACAAAATTATGAATTCAAACATAAAAGAATAAATGAAAAGAATTAAAACACAAGACACTCCTAATATGCGATAAAAATAAACATTGGGTTGCCTCCCAAGAAGCGCTTTTCTTTATTTATGAGTCTTGTAGCTAGACTCGAACACGCTCTTACGTGACTTCTCCTTCATCAGCAATCCCAGTCACATATTCAGGTCCAAGCTTAATGGTGTCTCTATAAAATCCATCTTCTAAGTCGGATGGTTTCCTACACCCTCTATCATAGTCATCTTCACTGAGTATTATCCTAGATGATAGTAAGTCATGACCTTCGCTAGACAATTCGCTCCTCTCAGGGTCCTTATATGGTGTTTTAAAGGTAATTTCTTTAGTTCCATCCGTGAAAGTCATTAACCCGTGTTTCCTATTTATAGCTAGGCAGGCAATTTCAACGAAAGGCCGCCCAAATACTACATGGGACAGACTAGGGTCAATATTAGTCTCAATATTTTCCAGAATGGTGAAATCCATAACGTAACTCATATTTCCAACAAATACGTGCATGTCCCTTCCTAATCCGATGAAATTTCTTCCCCTATACTTGTATTTACTCTTTCTAACAGAGGTGTAATAGGCCAAGGACATGATGTTTATGGGTAGGTCAACATCAATGTATGCGTTGGCCGTGAATTTATGTCTTATCATACAGGGGATTTTAAGGTTTCTTGGATCACCCTTTTTGATCCTAAAGTCATAATTTAGTGAGCATTTGGGCATCTCCTTAATCAATGATTCATAAACCGATTCTTCACTTGTATCAACTAAATATAGAGGCTCTTCGACATCTAACCATACAATTTCCCTTTCCTCGTCATGTCTGGTAGGTCCTATTTTTTTTAATATCAGTTGGGTCTTTCAGCTCTGGTTGTGGTGCATCCCTTTGTTCTTTTTTATGTTCAGTAGCGTTAGTGTTTTCAGGGTTGCCTTCTCCTTTTTGTTCATCCTCTTCTGGCTTGTCATTATAGGGGTTACTTTGATGGACTGTGATGGTGTTGATCAAACCGTAGATTCGGGTTGAGCATTGAGGGTCTTCTGTTGGGTAAGAACGAGCAGACAAAACTGGAGAGATAGAGTTAACATTCAGTTTCGGGTTCTTAACCGTATCGCTAGGGAGTGCTCCAGCCATTCGATCGGTGATGGCCTTCAATATTATGTCGATTTTGTTGGTCATCTCACTTTGTTGTTGTTTGAAATCGGCTTCAAACTTGGACAGTCTAGCGTCTTGAGATGCCATGAAGTTAGACACTAAGTTAGACATTCGATCGGTGATGGCCTTCAATATTATGTCGATTTTGTTGGTCATCTCACTTTGTTGTTGTTTGTAATCGGCTTCAAACTTGGACAGTCTAGCGTCTTGAGATGCCATGAAGTTAGACACTAATCCTTCGAGATTTGAATGATTGTTAAAACTTTGAGGATTGTTGTTGAAGGAACGGTTTGGGATAGAACCGTTGGATTGGAACCGGTTAGGTGGGTTTGAAAATTTATTTTGGGAATTTTGGGGTTGTCTCCACCTAAGGTTTGGGTGACTTTTCCATGACAGATTATAGGTGTCACCAAGGTTGTTTTGCTCGGGTTTGAAAGTGTACCACTTACCTCCGACTTTGGCGGTACGCGAGGATGCATATTCAACAAATGCTTGCTCCGGATTTTCCTTGCAGTATTGAGTGTCGTGGGGACCACTACAGATCTCACATGAAGAAGTGATCTTGTTCACTTGAGTAGGTTGCATCGAATCAATGTAGGCTTTCATCAAGCATTAGACTTGATGTTCAAGCTCAAAGAGGCGGCGGTCGGATGTACTCGGGACATCTTGAGGTAAAGAGTTTGCCTTGACCGGCTTAGCGAAATCCCTTGGGCCGTTCCAACTTTCGTTGTCATAGAGGGCGAGGTCCTCCAATAGTGCCCAGGATTCTTCGGCATTTTGTCATGAAGCTTACCACCGACCGATTGGTCAATGGTTCGTCTTGTGGCGGGAGTGACATGGTCATAAAAGATTTAGACTTGGAGCCAAAGGTCGATGCTATGATGAGGGACTTTATGGAGTAAGTCCTTGAAATGAGTCCATTCTTCTGAGAAAGATTCTACTTGATGTTGTTAGAACATCAGGATATTGTTGCGGAGTTTTACGGTCCTTCCTGGTGGAAAGAATTGAGCAAGGAAACGAGTAGTAAGATCATCTCATGTGGAGATGGATCTTGCTGGAAGACATTCAAGCCAATTGCTAGCTTGATCACGAAGGGAAAATTGAAATAAACTCAGGCACGTTCTTTCCTTATTTGCACCGTCAAGGTCAAGTGAGTCCACAAGTTTTAAGAAATCATTGAGGTGTTGGTTTGGATCCTCAGACCAAAGTTCGTTGAATGAGCATCCGTCTTGCACCTACCGGATGGTGTCGGATCGAAAAGGTACCACATTGTTCCCTTCGAAGAGTCCAATGGTGTTCATGTAGCCCTCGTGGCTAGGTTGGAGTAATCTCTAAGAGTACAGATAGGATTCGCGTCTCCCATGATGGTTGACGAGAATGATTTATGAAACAAATAACATGAAGAAAAGATAGATTACGAGAAAGCTAATATTACATAAATAAAATCTCACTTGAAAGGATTCAAATAAGTACAACTAAGCTAAACTAAGTTCGAAACCTAACTATTCCCTGGCAGCGGTGCCAAAAACTTGATTCGGTTGTCGTTAGACTTCAACAAGAAGTTTTACAACTCCCTAAGCAGTGTACTTAATCGTTGTAGCATAATATATGCAAGACTCGGGGGTTGTTATCGTTCTCTAGGGGAATAGGTTGGGAATGCTCGAACAGGGCTTAGCCGAGATCTACAGGATTGAAAGGAGATTATTTTTGTATTTTTATATTTTATAGAACACAGGTAAAATCAATGGTTTTTGAGAGGTTGGTTGATTAACTAATTAATTAAACTAAATATAATCTATACTACTGGTGATAACTTTATGATAAGATAGTGTATTTACTTAATCATGCATTACTCATTAGATTGCTTCTGAAAATCCTGTTTCCTTGTCACACTCGTGATGATCTGTGTAAGTATTTCCTAAGTCATGAATGAATTACACGAACCCGCTATCTATTTAATATTCCATTAAGTTAACGCATAAGTAAGGTAGTATGGAGACTATTACAAGGCCCCTGAGAGTATATTAAATGCAATTGAAATATCTTAAGAGGGATCAACCATATTGGGGGTAAGGTAGTATGAAGATTGTTACTAGATGGTATCCTTTCTACACTTCTCGCGTTTCCCTAGACGTCTATGCCAATTTAATATCTTATGGCTAGTTTCCTAAAGCCTAACGCGCATATTCATCACAAGAAGCAACAGTAAAAGGATCTACAATCTAACTTTCATAAAATCATAAGTAAATACAAGGGAGGGTTTAGCCTAACATGTTATAAAGGAAGCAAGAACATAGATCAATCAAACAACATATAGACATATTAAATGAATAAAGATAAATAATATTACTTGATTAAAACATGGATTAAGGTCAGTTAGAATAGGGTTTTTAAGCCCTAAAGATGGCCTAAAAGCTGACAAAATACTTAGGGTTTGGCTCCCCAAAAGTTATACAAAGTTACACGCTAAAACCCTAAATTCGGTTTTGTATATATAGAGAAATGTTAGGATTATGAAAAAGACTCGGTCACCTCGTGTATCATTTAGAATAGCATAGCTCATCGTCCGGTAGTTATCGTAATACTTATGGAATTGGGCAGGGTCTTTTACCCCACATGTAAGCCCACTCCATAGCCCGTTAAGGGCATTCATAACATTGTATTTATACCCCTTTCCAGCCATGGGAAGAGGTTGGTTGTTCATTTTATCAATATCACACTAAAGGTTTTTATCTCACTAGAAATCCTCTCCTTTCTCTCTCTAGATTCGGCCAACCCCTAATCCAATCCTTGTGTTATGATATCAAATATCCTACATTTGGTATCAGAGCACATGGGATGATTAGCTAGATTATGTGTGCGTTTTCTTGGTTAGATTAGATCAAAAGTTTGGTTTTTGAAGGTTTATGGTATCATTCTTGACACTTTTTGATTCTCATGTTTGTGGTGTTAAAGTTGGTGTTTTTATTGTTGTTATAGCCTTCTAGGATCAAGTTGTGTAAAAAAACCAAGCAAAAACGTTTAAAAGGGTGATTTTTAGGTGTTTTTAGGTGGAAAAAGTCGTATTTTCATCACTGCGTTTTGTCTCTGCGTTTTGGTTGATTTTACAGGTTGCGATTTGTCTACTGCGTTTTGCCTAATTTGAAGACAAATACTGCGTTTTGCCTAGGAGGAACTCTGCCCAACTCATTTCTTGACTGCGTTTTGTCTCAAGACTTGACTGCGTTTTGTCCAAGGCTCTTC
>BQNB010156987.1:0-15206 GCA_026074375.1 Tanacetum coccineum | reverse complement strand
GATGAATTTATCCTTTTTGGGACATTCTTAGATCGAAATGCATCTTATTCTATGATCCCTTAAAGTTATTAAATAACGAAAGTCAAAACGTTCTAGTTAAGTTGATTAATGAAAAATGAAAAAAAATACAAAAAGTTGTGTAGAAATAGGTGTACATATAAAAAAAATTGGTAAAAGCGGGGATTTTCAAAACTTTTGAGTCTTTAACTTCCTCGATGAACACTTAGCTACTTTTCCAAGTTATTAGTCGAGGGCGATTAAGATTCTTAGCTTTCTAAATGCTTACTTCATAGCATTGCGTGAGGACACGGCAATACCTTAGTATGGGGGATTTTGGTATGTGTTTACCTTTAAAAACGAGCTAAAATAACCAAAAACGGACTTAAAATGCCAAAAATATGCTTGTTTTGCTAACTGTGTTGTGCAGGAACGGATATTTAAGAAAATGATGAAAAACGAAGCCAAAACGACAAAACCGGACACGGAATGGAAAAGCGTGGAAAAGACAAAGTCAAGTCAAAGCCCAAGTCTGAAAAAGTCAACCAAAGTCAACCCCGACAAATCCAAAGTCAAACCCGAAGGCACAAGTGAAGAAAAAAAGTTTAGGGGCCAAGATTGCCAAGTCCCTAAACTTATTTAATGAAGGATATAAAGAAAATGATTGTGAGGGACTCATTCTGCCATTTTCCCAAAGAGATACCACCAGGGTCATTTCTGCCATCCCTAGAAAGTTATACACCACAAGGACTTGTGGTGTAATAACTTATATAACCACGGGGGGTATTTTCTGCCAAGTTTCCAAACAGTTATAAACACAAGGACGAAATTTGCAAAGTCATCTATAACCATGAGGGACCAAACATGACAATAACCCAAACCCTCACCCCCGTTTGAAACTACTGTACATCTCTCCTACACATTTCTCGCCAAACCTCCAAACCTCACATCCTGTCAATGTCAACCTCGTTGACCTCCCCACATCCATCCAAAACCATCACCATAACTAAACCCCACCCCCCACATGGGTATGCCAAGCTGGCAATCCTAAAACCCACCAATTCGATCAAAGGGTTTAGATTTAAGGCCTTGGGCACCAAGATAATCCAAGGGCTAGGATTTGTTTGAGTTTCTACTCTCACAACAAACACAAGTCGTTTCTGTGTCTACAAAGAAGCACAAGGAAAGAAGACAAGAGAAAAACCCTAGCTTATTTTTTCTTGGCTATAAAAGCCTTTGTAAGCCCTTGAGGCAAACAGTAGGAGAGTTAGTTTTTTTAAGTGTAGTTTTTCAGCTCAGTTTAGTTTTCAACTTAAATTACTTTGATGTACTTGTACTTTCTTTTTAATGAAAATTCAGCTTAAATTTTACATTGTGTTTGAAGTTACTTGTGTTTCTTTAACAACCATATAAGCTCTTTATAATCTGTTTTAAAACTTAGATATAAGAATTTAAGAAAGAAAAATTTAAAAGAAAGAAAAGTTACTGTTTGATTAAGCCATGGATGAATGAGCAAACTTGGATGGCTCATTGGTATGCTTAGTATAGCTTATTTATAAGCTTGGGTAGGTTTTAGAGCTTATTTAGGTTGACTTCACTCCTGTTTTGAGCAAGGAGTTCAGGTATGCCCTTTTAATTTTTCAGCTTATTTTCACTGTTTGCTTATTAGCTTATTAAAGTGCTTATTTCTCTTTGCTTTTTACTTCTTAGTTCTTATTATTGCATATTTGATACTTGTCTTCAGAAATTTGAGCTTAAATTAGTCTTTACAGTCTTAAAAATTCGTTTTTAGAACCTAAAGGGGTGTTTGGGTTAAGCCCAAAATGGGTCAAAAATGGAAGGTTATGGGTTGGTGACAATTGTCCAGCTTTAGCTTAAGTTATTAAGCTCTTTTGTGTCTGTTTTCCAAAGTTTTCAAGACTTTAAAGTGTTTTTCAACTTTTCTAAGTGTGTTTTTAAGACTGTTGGTTTTTAAAAGAGAGATACAAGAGCTTATTTGGATAAGCTCTTGTATACTTGAGTTTTAGTTTCAAAAGTTTGTCATTTGTGAAGTCTAAACAAGTTTTAAAAGTGTTTGAGTAATTTGTTTACATCAAGTCAAAACTGCCAAATATTTTGTTGTCACTTGTTAAAAGAAAAAGCTCTTTTTCAAGAACAAAAATCAGCATGTTTAATTTGATTTTAGAAAATGGAATTTTGAATATAAGCTTTTCATAAGCCCCTTTTCATCTGTTTTAACCTAGTTTTTCAATTTGAGCTTATTTGACAGCTTATTTTAAGCTGTCAATATAAGTTCCCTTTTTTTTAGTTCATTTCCCCTGGTGCTAGACTCCTTTTTCAAGCCCACCTTTTTAGCTTATTTGTCCTTAAGCCCCTAGATCTTTTTAGCTTTTTAGATTACCCCTAGGTCCAACTATAAGCCCTAACAAGCTCAGACCTTAGGAAGCCCTTTTGATAGCTTATTTTTAAGCTTAAAGTAGGGACTTGACTGTTTTTTTAGCATAGTGTAGGAAATTGCTTATTTTCTTTTCTAGCTTATTAAGTGCTTATAGGTTGTTGAATTCAGTTTCTTACTTGCTTATTTGGATTGCTAGTGGCTTGTGATAGCTTATTGTGCCCTTTCCCATTGCTTTTTGTGTGTTAACAGCCAAGAAAAGCCAACATGTGTCCTTAAGCTTATTTAAGCTTTCTTTCTATTTAACCTTTGTTCAGCTTATTTAGTTGCTAGTTTTTAATCCATAGTGCTTATTTAGCTTGGTTTTCTGTTTGTCTTAGCTTAATTGTCCTTTCCATTTGCTTATTGTGTGCAAGAAAAAGCCAAATTTACCCTAGCAGTACTAACTCCAAAGTTAGTACTGCTGAGTGTTTAAGCAAACTTCTGGCTTATTGGGCTATTTTCATTTGCTTATTTTTATTCCTAGTAGTTCATTATGTTGGTATGTTAAGTTGGTGTGTTTCTCATTTTCCAATTTTCTTTGACTTTTTTTGTTCCATAAAAGTAAAGCCATAAGCCATTAACAGGTTGAAGCTCAATTTGCTTCTGTCAACAAAAGGCCCCTTTTTCAGACTTTTATAAGATTTCATAAAGTCCCTAGTTATGAAAAATGTTAAGCTTCATGTGCTTAACAAAGCCGTGTAAAAAGTTTTTGTGAAAAAAAAGGGGAGATAAGGGGAAAACGGGTGAAGAAAAGACTCGGAACCCGTGCTAACCCTCAATACACCCCTTTTATAACCAAGCCCTTACCGCTGCGCCCTTGGGACTTCTACGTTAGAGTCCCAAGTGGTTTAGTATTTAACCCATTTTACGCGTTTGGTAATCAAGCTACCTTGAGATTATTTTCGGCTTATTTATAAGCCGAATTTTGGGTTTCTTATTTTTCTTAGGATAGTTGTAGGATCTAGTATTTTAGGTAATTTTTTTAGTAGAAATTTTAAAAATAGTTTAGTATTTTTTTTATTTAATTTTCTTTATTATTAAGATTTAAATATTCTTAAAAATACAAAAATTATCAAAAAAATATTTTTCTTTTTTAGAAAATTTTCTTTAGTCATATAATTTTCGTAGGAAAAATAGAAAAACATCGTAGGTGTTAATTTTTTAATCTTTTGATTTTTAAATTCGGGTCTCGGGTAGGAACTTGTCTTGACTCGTTTTTGGGTCAAACGACCTCCGTTTTCAGTCTAGTCTTTTTCATTCTTCATTATTAGTCCCCTAGAGTAGTTTAGAAGTAAAAATTCTTTGTAGGGTTATTTTTAAGATTTTAGTTTTTGACACCTTGGTGCGGGATTCTGCTCTCGTTTTTAGCTTAATTTCATAATTTTTCGGTTTTTCTTAAATGATTTTGTTTGTTAATGTTGAACTTTGCTTTCACACTTTAAATCCATTTCTTTCATTCAAAACTCCAATCTTGCCGATATATCGATTCTCCAGTCAACTCGTTGGGGATAAACGACGGGAATATTGTATATACTTCCCGGTTTTATTGATTATTGTTGTTTTTGGATTATATATTTTATTATATATTTTATATATATAGTTTTAAAGAACTTCAATTCAATTTTTGGCGCCGCTTGCGGGGGTGTGAAGTCGATGATCGTTTTCAGTTTGTCAAGATGTGTTTGAATCTGTGAATTTTATCATATAAAAAATAAAAAATAAAAAACCAAATCGTACAAATATATTTTTCATTTTCTTATTAGGTATAATTATTCATTTAAAGAAAAACCAAAAAACAGAAAGAAAACTCCAAAAGATAATAACATTTGTTCTTTAATTATCAATAAAATTCCAAATTGGTTAAAATAATAAATATAATATTCTCAATGAGGTATTTTCATATTAACTTCGGTGAACTTGTTGGTTCCAAACTCCGAACAAAAGATTTAAAAAACTTGCCTTTTGTGTCACTTGCGAGGTAGGTTCACCTTTTAAAGGATTAAACCAAACTTCTAAAGAGTATAAGGCGGGTTGTTCCGAGGAAATAAGGGACCTAAGGAAAAATGTCTTTTTCTTAGCCTTCGGCTTTCCTATTCCCTATGCTCCTTTGTGCGTTTTTCTTTTCGATAGAGTTACCGAGAAGCTTGTCGAATATTAGGGTTTAAGTGGGTTCTTTATCGTTGTCCGTTATTAAAATAAATTGTGAATTTACTTTTGATAAACCAAAAAAAAAATTAGTGTAAATTTTCCTTTTTAGTGCATGCGCACTCGTTCCCAATCTCCACCACCTGTTGTTGAACCGTTTAATCTTGTAGAACCACTTGAAAATCCACCTCCTCCCTTATCTCCAATGGATGATCAACGTACTATGGCTCAATTGCTCGAAGCAACACCGAGGGGGTTCGAGGAGGCAATTGTTAGTCATGAAATCAATGCTAAATTTTGAGTTAAGCATGGTTTAATCAAATTTCGTTCCAAAACATGCAATTTCTATTGGACATTTCAAAAGCAAGATCCATCCATGCCCACATCCGTATTTACAACATGATCACATTCTCGATGAGTTCCGAACGTCCCGGGGTACGTTCGATAAGCTATGCTTTTCCCATTTTCCATCGAGGGGGGCAGCCACGGATTTTGCTTGTGAAAAAGAACCCCCTAGATCAATTCAAACATGGGATGATCTTGTCTCGAAATTCATAAACAAATTTTTCCCTCCGTCTAAAACAACCAATCTTCGAAATGAAATCACGAGATTTCAACAAAGATTCGATGAGACGTTTTATGAGCTGGGTTAGATTTAACGATCTTTTCGGGCATGTCACATCTTGGATTTTTCTGAGTTGCATAACCTTGAAGAATTCTATAATGTCCTTAAACTCTCAACGATCAGACTCAGTTAGATTCCGCCGCGGGGTTTGGCAAAATATCTGGATAAATTGCATCGTGTTTGCTAAAGAATCATTGAAGCAAATCCAAAAAAGTTGTAATTAGTAACCAAACCGGGTTGTTGCAAAGTGAGTTCGAGCACTTCCACCCCGGAATCTTTACGAAGTTGTGAGTTTAAAGTTATGGTGGAAAGCTATTACTTATTGATAAGAGAAAAATCAAATCTCCGCTCATTACTCCAGTCAAGCTGGTTGAGAAAGTTTGTTACTTGCGAGTGGTCTCATTTACCAAAAAAACTTGTCCAAGCACCACTTGGCAATGTTTTATCGAGAGAATATCCATGTTTATGTTTTTTCTCTCAAAAAGCTGCTGCAGCTAACTTACAACAAGGAAACATCCGGTTATCGTGTTCCCGATTTCAAATCAAATTCGACCTTCCGGTTTTCCTCCCGCTCAAAACAATCATATTGTTGCAAAATCAAGGAAACAATAAGAATGATACAACCTAAAGGGGGAATTTCAATCAGCCCAGCTACAACCCGGTTCCTTCAAGGTCAATTCTATGACCTCCGGTTTGTTAAACTCTTCTTATCTAGCTCCGATATCAAGCTCAGTCCTCTAGATTCATAGGTGTATCGAAGGAAGATTTCCAAGCCGACGTAAAGGGTAATGATGTTGTGATGAGGAACATCACAAAATCAAGGTCAAACATGCAAAATCAATTGGACCAATCTCACTGACATGCTTTCCAAATTTTCATTCCAATACCGCTCCACTTCGGGAACTTTAGAACACTGTTTACTAGCCCGATGGAGGATTTAAAGGGTCATTACCACTCGAAGTGGTGTAGCTTACAAGGGATCTGTGTCTCCCCCACCCCCTCGATCTTCATACTACTTCTTCTCCTAAAATAGTAGAGCGTGAACCGAGGTTCAAAGGGATTACGACGCATCTATAATAACGGTTAAGCACCTTGACAGAAGGTTTCCCACCTCAGGTTATCCCTGTTGTCATCATGATCAAATCTTCTAGCCGTAACATGATCATTTAGTGTTTCAAGGCCTACAAAAAGCATCGATTCAATTTCTTCAAGAGAAAATGAGAAAAGGACGTCGTGAAAAAAGCTAACGACCAAATTGATATGAAATTTATGAAATAGTTTCGAGATTTGGGTTTCTAAAATTAGCTTTATGGATGCTTGATGCTATGCCAAAAATTCGCCTCGACTCTATAAACTTTAATCGGAAACAAAAGAAAAGTTTGAGTGAAATGGCTTAGAACTCCATTGAATGAGGAAATGCTCTGCGGTCCTCCTAAACATGCTAACAAATAAACTTGGAAAGACCCTGGCGATTTCTATTCCATGTTGAAATTTTTTCGGGATTATACATGCAACGCTTGGCGGGGACATTGGCGCTGGAGCATTAATCTTATGCCATTTTCGTATGGAAAAATATCTCTTTCCTGAACAAAAACACCGACTTGCATGACGCTTGAGTTAGGGATCGATAATCTCCTGAAACCAAATCGTGGGTATATCGCTGAAGACGTCTATGTTTGGTGGGAAAGTTTCAATTTCCTGCAGTTTTGTAGTCGTTCGATTTTGAGCCAGGACCCCGAGTTCTTAATCTCGGGTGAAAAATAAAAAGGCTTTTAAAGGACCAGTCGTACATTAATCGATGTATACGAGGTGAGATAACCTTCGTGTGGCGAAGGAGTGCATTACATTAAAATGGACCAAACTTCGCGATAACACGGCCAATTACAATATTATGACAGCAACGATTGACGTCATTGATATGGCTTGTGATGAATACTTCAAGAAGTTCTTGGTTTCAAATGTGATTCGAGTGGCAATCCCACTCCTTTACTATGATCCAATCGTCTATATGTTTCTCCAACATTTAACTCATGCGGGGACAGTGACTTTCTTTTTTCAAAGAAGCAGATCTTTTATTGCTATAGAGGAACGTCAACTTCACAGGAAGTGGATCAAATATTATAACTGACTGGGGGACATAACTTTCTCCTCGAATCACAATTCTTCAATAAGTGATTCCATCACCCAACCTCCCAATCAAGGAAATTATTTTCCAGGGAAACAAAAAGATTCATAAAATTTGTTTAAAGCAAACTCTTCAGTTCAATGAGCCCTGATGCCAAATCATTTAGAATAGCATTTTTGGAAGGTAAGACAAGTTACCCGTTCATAATTGCCCCCAAAAGATTTAAAAAAAAATGAGGAAAAGGTAGCTCTAATGTGGTTCTAATGTTCCCAAAGCGGAGCCATCGCTTAGGGGAACTTTTGGATATAGGGTATCAAACCAGAGTTTTGTACCTAGAAAAATTCTATGGGAAGAGGATACGCGACGGATAGCATCAAAGGCGAGTAAATCCGAATATCCATACTTATCAAGAAAGAAGTTGAAAAACTCTTGACGCCGGCTTGATATATCGATCTTCTGACAGTCATGGGTAAGCCCTGGTGCATTGTGCTACGATAAAAGGTGGCATGACCGTCATCAAAACCAGATATGAAAATGATTTATTCCAACTCGATTGTTCACAGGGTGGAGAAGTTGAGAGTGTTGCATCAACTATAGAAAGTTGAATGAGGCTACCGAAAAGGACCATTTCCCATTCCCTTCATTGAACAAAATGCTCGAAGACTCGCGGGGAAACGGAAAACAATTTTTATTCCTCGATGCCTTTTCGGGTTATTTTCTAGATTCCCATAGACGATGGACACAGAAAAGACAAACCTTTACTTGCCCATTCAGGAAATATGCTTAAGCCGATGCCTTTTGGGCTATGCAATGCACCCGAAAGGTTCAACGATGTATGATGGCAATCTTCACGACAGGATCGTAAAATGATGGAAGTGTTTTGGATGACTTTTCAGTCTTCGGGGTTCTTTCTCTACATGCCGATCCCATTTGGAGAAAAAAATGTTTTTTAAACGGTGTGAAGACACAATTTGGTCGTAAATGGGAGGAAAAGCTATTTTCATGGGGTAAAAAGAAGGCATTGTTCTTGGACACAAAAATCTCAATTGGGAAATTAGGTCGACGAGTAAAGTTGACGTTATGCCAAGCTCCTCTCACCCGATACTGTGAAGGTCTTGTCCGAAGTTTTTTGGGCACGCCTTATTACCGAGTTTAATACAAGACTTCTCAAAAATATCAGCCCAATGACTCCCCTGCTTAAAATGAGACACCATTTTTCTTTCAAAGAGTGTATCGAATACTTTAATTACACTTAAAAACAAATTGACCGAGGGACTCGATTTTGATTTGCTCCCGACTGGACTTGCCCTGCGAATTTTGTGTGATGCATGTGATTTGGCATTGTGGGCAGTCATAGGGTAACGATAAAAAAACAAGCACTTTCCAACCAATTCACTATGCAGCATAACCATGATGGAAGAGCAAGCCACACAATAAGATCCGTAGAATCAGAATTACATTGCGTAGTGTGCTTTTTGAGAAATTTAGGTCATATATAGTTTTTTCTTAAGAGCATAGTGTATACGACCTTGTGCTATAAGTATCACTTTGCTAAAGGATGCTAAGCAGACTGATGTGAGTGGATCCTTTTGGCTCAAAGAATTTGATGTTATCATCCGAGACAAATAAAAAGGAGCAGAGATCTGGCCGATCCGATAATCTTTCCAGATGAAGAACCCTATCATGATAAAACTCGAGAACAAGGAATACGGGGGAAAAATTTCTCTCGAAAAAACTCTTGGTTCGGTCTGCTCTTGTGTTGATTGTACCCCATGGTTTGCGGATTTCGCAAAACTACCAGCTGGAATTTCATTGTCAGGGTATGTATCCCAACAGAAATAACAAGAGTTTTTTCAATGATGTCAAAAAACTATTACTTGGATGACTTCTTGTTTTTTTCAAAATCTGTGGGATCAAATGATCAGGCGGTGTGGCACGCAAAGAAGCTTAGACTTTCGAAAAGCTTGCCACAATTAGATCCTTACGGGGGACATCACGGTGCAATCTCACCGCCAAAAAGGTCCTTTGATGCCAGATTACTTTGGCTTAAATATATAAAGATACCCTCACGAGTTGGTTAAAAATTGTGATCGTGCAAGCAAGGAAAAATTTCACAATCAAGGGATGAGAGCTCAAAAATTCCATCAAAGTTTGTTGAATTCTTTGCGTTTGGGGCATCGATTTCATGGGACCCTTCCATCTTCTAGAGGAAACAAATACATATCGTGGCTGGTCGATATTTGTCATAACGGGTGAAGAAAGGCGCTCTCCACAAACGGCTCCGAGTTTGTTTGCAATTTCTTATTTCACTTGCCAGATTTGGTGCTCCTTGTGCCCATATCAGTGATCGTGGAACATTTTTGCACAAACAGTTTAATAAAGGTTTGCTTAAATATGGAGTCACTCATCGTCTCTCCATCGCGTATCACCCCCAGACAAGTGGGCAGGTTAAAGTATCAAATCGTGGTTTAAAAAGAATTTTGAAAAGGACAGAGGGCGAAAAATCATGCTTTTGGTCGGAAATCTGGATGATTGCTTTGGGCCTTCCGTTTTACAGCGTACAAAAAACCCATCGGGTAGCACTCGTAAAGCTTGTATATGGAAAGGCATGTCACTGCCGATTGAGTTTGGAGCATAAAGCTTACTGGGCCCTTAAAAGGCAAACTTTGATATAAAACTGAGGGTGATCAACGCAAAGTTAACTAATGGAATTATGTGAACTGCGTGATCAAGGAGCCTATGAAATTCTTTGATCTACAAAAAGAGAAAACTAAGAGGAATCATGACGGCAAAGATCAAAACGCGGTTTTTCAACGTTGGTGATAAAGTCTCACTTTAACTCAAGATTGAAATTTTTCTTGGAAAGTTGAAAGTCCCGTGTTCAGTACCTTCTTACCTTTGTTTTATGTTTTCGTATGGCACGTTGAGTTTTCCACAAAACTCCAGGCCAAACTTCAATGTCAATTGGGTCATCGTTCATAGCATACTTTGGAGGTGATATC
This sequence comes from Tanacetum coccineum, assembly GCA_026074375.1. Classification (NCBI taxonomy): domain Eukaryota; kingdom Viridiplantae; phylum Streptophyta; class Magnoliopsida; order Asterales; family Asteraceae; genus Tanacetum; species Tanacetum coccineum. The sequence continues at coordinate 4,875 of BQNB010156987.1, read as the reverse complement.
TGCTTATGGATATCCGGACTCAAACTTCCTAAGCGATAATAAATCAGGGATTGGGTACGCTTTAGTGACCCTTTAACAAGGCTTTGTAGGAGGAACACCATGATTATCCTAGTTTATCAGTAGTAGTAGTATCTTAGCTTTGTAATAATAAAGTGTTTTTAGTTGTTGTGAGGGGTTGCTCTTTCATTTTCCATGGTTTGTGTGTTTGATGTATTGTCCAGGATGTCAGGATTTTTGAAGCATCTCGTGTCGCGGTATTTGTCCTTCGATCACAAGAGCTTCACAATACTCCAGTTCATTGGGAATCCGATATCTAATTTATCGACTACGTTAATCTTTTAAGCGTTAATTCATAAACGGCTTAGGATTTACGTCAGAACCATCCGTTTTAAAAACATTGAGGACAATGTTTCTTCTAGTATGGGGGGTTCTTAGATTGATTGTGCATGCGCGTTGTTTATCAGTATATCCGTTTTTACCACTAAAATTTCAAAAAAATGAAAAAATTTAAAATTTTTAAAAAATAAAATAAGTGTTTTGTCACAATTTTGACTTTCCTGCTGGGTAGAATAAGAATAAATTTTGACTCGATCAAGCGTGTTGAGCTCTAGCTTGTTCCTTAACTTTTGACTAAGCGTTCAGCGAATTTTTGCGGAGAATGACCAATGATAGTGTTAAGTAGGACGGTTGGATGTAAACAAGGATTATTTGGAAATCTAAGTAGATCATGTGTGTAATTTGTCGCTTTTTCTCACATAAGATTCTACTGATTTACTATTACGTGCTACTTTTGGAAATTAAACTTAAATCAATAATTTTTATGTAGTATATAGCTAAAACTTTAGACTTAGTTCAAATTTATACTTGAATTTTTTTAAAAGACGTTTTCCTAAGCCAAAAAAAAATGATGATGATGAAAAATGCAAAAATATAATAAACTGTGGGTTGATAAAAGTTTGCTGTATCTTGCCGGCTCACAACCGATGTTACAGCCTTCTAAAGAAAGCCCATAGTAAGAATAATAATCCGAGACTGATAAAAGTTTGCTGCATCTTGCCGGCTCACAACCGATGTTGCAGCCTTCTAAAAGGTCGAGGGTCACAAATTGCATAAGTATTAAAATTAAGTGTGAATAAATGAATAAAAGATCTCTTTTTGTTAAATTCAAATATGCTTTTGAACTTTGGCTATTATATTTTATAAGCTATGTGCATACGGAAAACCTAAGAGTTTTTGAAACCTAAGGTCCGTGAGTCCCGATACTAGTCTCTGTGGGGTGTCAAAAGCCTGGTCACTTAACCGCAAGGTTGGGATGTGTCGAGACGAAAGTCGCTACATGGGATGATCTCGCCTTCAAACTCATTATTCTCGGGTGGAACGTGAAACATAGAATGTTGCAAAACGTTGATCAGTGTTGAAATTACAAAATAGGCACATCACCATAAGATATAAATTATCGGGAGTGAAAAGTTTACAAGTTGCAAATATGAGTAGTGTTAGCATCTTAACTCATAATTAACGGTGATTTCGTTTTAAGCTTGGTTTGGAATAAGTGAAAAGTCGGGAACGATGAATTTATCCTTTTTGGGGCATTCTCGGATCGAAATGCATCTTGTTCTATGATCCCTTAAAGTTATTAAATAACGAAAGTCAAAACATTCTAGTTAGTTGATTAATGAAAAATGAAAAATACAAAAAGATGTGTAGAAATAGGTGTACATATAAAAAATTGGTAAAGACGGGGATTTTCAAAACTTATGAGTCTTTAACTTCCTCGATGAACACTTAGCTACTTTTCCAAGTTATTAGTCGAGGGTGATTGAGATTCTTAGTTTTCTAAATGCTTACTTCATAGCATTGCGTGAGGACACGGCAATACCTTAGTATGGGGGATTTTGGTATGTGTTTAATTACACACACCTTTTACCTTTAAAAACAAGTTAAAATAACCAAAAACGGACTTAAAATGCCAAAAATATGCTTGTTTTGCTAATTGTGTTGTGCAGGAATGGATATCTAAGAAAAGGACGAAAAATGAAGCCAAAACGACAAAACCGGACACGGAATGGAAAAGCGTGGAAAAGACAAAGTCAAGGTAAAGACCAAACTAAAAAGTCAACCAAAGTAACCCCGTCAAATCCAAAGCCCACAAGTGAATGAAAATATGTTTAGGGACAAAAAATTGCCAGTCCCTAAACTTTTTAATGAAATGATATAAAAGAAAATTGATTGTGAAGGGACCCTAATCTGCCAAATACATTAAAGCATATACCAAGGGTCATTCTGCCAACTCCATCAAAGATGTAACCTAAAAGGACTTAACTTGCAAAGACCTTTATAACACTTGGGGGGGTGTTTCTGCCAATATCCAAAACTTTCATATAACACATGGATGATATTGCAAAAGAGATATACTTGAGGGGTTATTGTGTCCAAACTTCCAAACCCTACCCCCGATTTTAAAATTAATGTATTTCTTCATCAAGCTTTCCGCCAAATTCATAGACCACATCCTGTCAATATCAACTCGTTGACTCCCCACCATCATTCCCAAAACATACCATTATAAACCCACACCCCCCCATGGGTATTGTTTATTTTTTTTTAATTTTTTTTTTTTTTTTTTCACCAATGGTGGCAATCCTAATTCCCACAAGTCGATCAAGGGTTTAGATTTAAGGCCTTGGGCACCAAGACAATCCAATGGCCAGGATTTGTTTGTGTTTTCTACACACTCACAACAAGCACATATGCTGTTTTGTGTCTACAAAGAAGCACAAGAAGAGAAGACCAAACCCTAGCTCGTTTTTTTATTTAAGCTTTTGTAAGCCATTTGGCAAAGAGTAGTTTTTTTAGTGAGAGTAGTTTTAGTGTGTAGTTTTTCAGCTCAGCTTAGTTTTCAACTTAAATTACTTTGATGTACTTGTACTTTCTTTTTAATGAAAAATTCAGCTTAATTTTCATTGTGTTAAGTTATTTTTTTCTTTAAACAAGCATATAAGCTTTAATATAAGCTCTTTTATAATCTGTTTTTAAAAAACTTTTAATAACAAGAGTTTAGAAAAATTAAAAAAAAAAGGAAAAAGAAAGTTATGTTTGATCAAGTAATTGGATGAATGAGCAGTCTTGGGAATGGCTATTGGGGTGCTTTGGTTTGCTTATTTATAAGCTTTGGGTAGGTTTTAGAGTTTTTAGGTTGACTTCACTCCTGTTGTCAGTAGGAGTTCAGTATGCCTTTTAATTTTCAGTTATTTTCAATGATTTACTTTATTAGCTTATTAAAGTGCTTATTTCTCTTTGCTTTTTTTACTTCTTAATTCATATTATTGCATATTTGATACTTGTCTTCAGAAATTTAAGCTTAAATTAGTCTTTACAGTCTTAAAAATTCGTTTTTAGAACCTAAAGGGGTGTTTGGGTTAAGCCTAAAATGGGTCAAAAATAGAAGGTTATGGGTTGGTGACAATTGTCCAGCTTTAGCTTAAGTTATTAAGCTCTTTTGTACTTTTTGACCTCTGTTTTCAAAGTTTTCAAGATTTAAGGTGTTTTTCACTTTTTCTAAGGGTCGTTTTTAGATTGTTGGTTTTTAATGTGAGAGATACAAGAGCTTATATGGATAAGCTCTTGTATAACTTGGTTTTAGTTTTCAAAAGTTTGTCATTTGTTGAAGTTTAAACAAGTTTAAAAGAGTTTGAGTAATTTGTTTACATAAGTCAAAACTGCAAATATTTGTTGTCACTTATTATTAAAAGAAATGCTCTTTTTCAAGACAAAAAATCAGCTTGTTTAATTTGATTTTAGAAAAAGAAATTTTGAATTAAGCTTTTATAAGCCCTTTTCATTGTTTTAACCTAGGTTTTTCAATTTGAGCTTATTTGACAGCTTTTTTATGCTGCAATATAAGTTCCTTTTTTTTCTAGTTCATTTCCCCTGGTGATAGATTCCTTTTTCAAGCCAGCTTTTTAGCTTATTTGTCCTTAGCCCCTATTTCTTTTTAGTTTTTTAGATTACCCGAGGTCCAAATTAAGCCTAACAGCTCTGGAATTTAGGAAGCCTTTTTTTTAGCTTATTTTTAAGCTTAAGTTAGGGATTGATGTTTTTTAGCATAGGTGTAGTAAATTGCTTATTTTCTTTTCTGCTTATAAGTGTTATAAGGTTTGTTGCATTTCAGTTTCTTACTTGCTTATTGGGATTGCTAGTAGCTTTTGATAGCTTATTGTGCCTATCCTTTGTTTTTTGTGTGTTAACAGCAAGAAAAGCCAACATGTGTCCTTAAGCTTATTTAAGCTTTCTTTCTATTTAACCTTTGTCTTATTTAGTTGCTAGTTTTTAATCCATAGTGCTTATTTAGCTTGGTTTTCTGTTTGTCTTAGCTTAATAGTCCTTTCCATTGCTTATTGTGTGCAAGAAAAAGCCAAATTCACCCTAGCAATACTAACTCCAAAGTTAGTACTGCTGAGTGTTTAAGCAAACTTCTGGCTTATTGGGTTTCTTTCATTTGCTTATTTTGGTTCCTAGAAGTTCTTATATGTTGGATTTTGTGTTAAGTGAGTGTGCTCATTTTCCCAATTTTCCTTTGACTTATTTGTTCATAAAAGTCAAAAGCCATATGCCTATTAGCTTGAAGCTCCTTTAGATTCTGTCATCAAACAAAAAGCCCCTTTTTCAGCTTATTTATAAGCATTCTCAAAAAGTCCTAGTTATAAAAAATGTTAAGCTTCATATGCTTAACAAAGTTGTGTAAAAAGTTTTTGTAAAAAAAGGGGAGATAAGGGGAAACCCTTGCTACCCGGACCTCAACCCTCAATACACCCCTTTATAACCAACCTTACCGCTGCGCCCTTGGGACTTCTACGTTAGAGTCCCAAGTGGTTT
>BQNB010156983.1:0-15206 GCA_026074375.1 Tanacetum coccineum | reverse complement strand
GCAATAATAAAAGAACAGTTGTAGTTTTGTTATTACGTAAATTTAGTCAAGTGAGATAATCATTTTCACATACAAATTGGACTTTGGACGCGAACAAAAGAAATAAAACGGGTAAACAGAGAAGGATCCTTATACAATTTGGACTTTGGAAGCAAATAATAGACTTTAGGCCAGTTTAAAGTTTTAACCCGGTCCCATTTTGGCTAAATTTTTTGGCCTGACTTATATGAGATGACACACCACCAATTTGACCATTTTTGGGCATCACGGGTCACAATTTCTACCTCTTACGAAGAGTATTTGTTAGTAAACTTACTGTTACGTGAGGATATACTTCTCACTCGCCATCAATGACCTAAAAAATAATCATATCATGTGCAGCTTAGTGACTAGTAGTTTATACAATTATAGGAAATGAATTAAAATTGTCACCTCAATATTCAGGTTTCTGAAAGTGTGAAGACCACTAACAGATGAAATCAATTAATACAAAGTGTGAACTAATTCAATATTTGAATTGATTTAGACCCTAAAACCTAATTTCAAGAAAGAATTCGAGTTATTGAAATCCCCAAAATTAATGAAATTTAAAGCACAAATAAAACCCTAATTTTATAAAATCAAACACGAAGAAAAATCAAAAAATAATCTTACCAAATCACATATCCAATTTCACGATCAAGCATATGTTTTGATTTTTCATGGGTTTTCTGAATCATTTGAACTTTTTGAGATTTGAAACGGTTGGTTTTTGTAAATCCATCACGTTACAGATTACGACATTTATTTGTGGTTTTTGGTTGTTGGTTACACATATTTTTGGGGGGTTTTGCATTGATCATGAAGATCAATTCATATCAATTATGATTTTGATTTTTGGATTGTTTTTTATAATAATAGTGGCTGGTATCTTCAGCACAAAATCACCGGGGGATGGATTGAATGTGGGTGGATTTTTCTTCACATATCTAGGGATATCATTTGATTTTAAGTAATTGGTTGATAATGGTTGGTTGAAAGGCTTCTTTTGCGAAAATTAAATGTCCGTTTTTTACATTCAATGTAAAGCGTCGATTATTTTATGTTTTTCACGTGTCATTGTTTTAGATTTTAGGGCCAAGAAAATTTAAGCTGTATTTAATTTAAACCACAGTTCGATGTGAGTTTCGAAGTTTATATCTAATTCCATTTTTAATATATATTTTGATAGAGTCATTAAAAGCAACACCTCCAAATCGACCCATACATAAGTAAGCGGGTTAGCATTGCCACCTGATCACCTCAAACGTACATGCGACCTATAACCATGAACCATTAAAAGATTGGAGTTAAGTGGAAATGAATACTGCAGGTATACAATTGCATCAAGTCACAGCAATCACTTCGGAATCACATATCCAAACATCCTTCTTAAATATAATGATTTTAATGTAATTTAACATCTAACATTATAGCAGTAATATCTAAAAAACACATCCAAACACCCCATTTTGACAAAATTGAAAGAAAAAAACATTAGTAACGAAACTAACCAACACATAATCTATTGTTGTGTGTACAGTTGGTTGTATCTTGATGCTCATTTCCCATAAAAAAATGTATCTTGGCATGCGTGTTCTATTACTTCATCCGTCTCATTTTTATTGTCCATGTTTTCTTTTTGAGACGTCCCAATTTAATTGTCCACTACTAAAAATAGATAAAGAAGTTTGATCAAGTTTACTATATTACCCATTGTTTGAAATTATTATTACGAACTTTAAAGAAGACTTTAATTAATTAGCTAATGGTAAAACTGTCATTCTGTCAAAAAGTAAGTGAGAGAAAGCAGTAATAAATGCATTTTTATTAAATTGTGTGTTTTTTGTCGGAGGACAATAATTATGGGACGGAGGGAGTATATAAAGTTATACTCCATCCGTCTCAATTTACTTGTCTACTTTTGACTTTTGAAGTATTTTTTATTCAACTTTGACTTTAAATTATTTTTTTTGTGTTATATAATACTTGAAGAAAAATATATAAATAAATTGAGTTTTAAATTTATTTTCATTAGTATAATTTTTATCAAGTATTATGTAACACAAAAATAATAATTTAAAGTCAAAGCTTAATAAAAATACTTTAAAAATCAAAACTGGACAAGTAAATTGGGACAGAGGGAGTAATTAAAAAAATATATCGTTTCTAACGGAAGTTAAATATTAAAAAAAACGTAAAAAACGCACCTTCAAACTATGCAACAATTTACTAAAACGACTTTAAACTTTTTACTATTTACTACTTTTTTATATATTAAACTTTATTTATCAAATATGAAACGTATATATCTATCGATTCATTCGTAAAAAAGTATTCCACTGAAAATAACTTCGAATTGCGAACAAAACGAGCACAATGTTGCATTATTTCTTATATACGCACTTTTATAAAAAATGTTGATGTTTAATAAATATTTTTTTAAAATAAAATTATAAAATCGTACTATATGGAATTAGTCCTTGAGGTTATCAGTCCGTTGTAAAGTTGATCCTTAATTGTTAACTTTGCAACGTAACGCTAACTGAATGATTACTTTTGAAAAAAATTTCAGAAACAATTTAAGAAAATTTTAAGAAATAGTCCTTGGGGTTACCGGAACTTATTGCAAAGTTTTCAATTAATGACTTGACTTCCTATACAAAAATAGTCTTTCTGTATTATAGTTTCTGTTGCAAAGTTGTCTTCAACCCGTAAAACCGCCGCGTTTCGCTGCGAATCGCGAGTAAAAAACCTCGTAGTGATAAAAACGAAAATGAATACCTACCTTAATTAGTTATTATAACTCCAGTAACCAATACTAATTTGAAAAGTCACTGATATGATTTTAAACTTTTTTGTTTTTTGTATTGGAGATAAAGGCTTTTTAATTAAGCAACAACAGGATAACATACTTAAATTAATAAAGGCTTAAAAAACACTCTTGTAGCATGATCGGAATGCAAAAGTTTATGAAAAGTTGACACAATGAGAAGAATAGGATTAGTGACTTGTAGAAATTTTCATTTAGAAATTGAGTTTGAGTTACTAGGATATGTTTTTAACTAAATGAGTGGTTAAAATATTATTAACGATTTTAAACATTTTTCATATGTTTAAACATTTTGAAATGTTTTAGGACACACAAAAATAGACATGTTAGGTATGTGCCTAAATGCATATAAAACTTGGTTGTTTAAAAAGCTTCCACCCCCTTATAAAAATGATTCATCTTTAAAAAAGATTCGACTTTTTGAAAGATGCATAGGAGGGAGTGACGAGTTACGTACAATTTTGAAAGATTTTGAAGAGTCTTTTAAGTAATTCTTGAAAAATTTGTGTTCAACTTGTTTTTGAAAAAACCAATGTTACTTGAGCTCAAAAGACTTGAATGTATTTTGAATTGACAATTTTTGTTCGGCTCAAGTCCGAGAAGTTGTTACTTTCTCGCTAGAGGATAAATGTACTGGATTCACACTTTTTCTTTATTTGAGGACCGGGTTGTTATCGTCATTTAATAACACGCCATTGACTTGAGCTACAAAACCTTTGAATGTTTTTGTGAAAAGCACAAGACCGCAAAGATTATCTTTTCGTTGTTAAGATAAATGCACTGAAATCTTACAAAACAATATCCAATTTCACGATCAAAGCCTAATGGTTCAATTTTTCATTTTCCATGGGTTTTCTGAATCATTTATTCGAACTTTTTTGAGATTGAAACGATTGTATTTTGTAAATCCATCACGTTATAGAGTACGACATTGATTTTGTGGTTTTGGTGGTTGGTTAAACAACACATATTTTTTTTGAGGGGTTTTATGTCATTGGATCATGAAGATACAAATTCATATCAATAATGATTTTGATTTTTTGATTGTGTTTATGATAATAGTGGTTTGTATCTTCCAAGCACAAAAATCACCACTTGTATGGATTGATGAGGTGGATTTTTCTTCATATGATCACCTAGGATACATTTGATTTTAAGAAATTGGTTGATAAATGGTTAGGCTGAAAGAGCTTTCTTTTTGCGAAATTAAATGTCCCGTTTTTTAACATTCAATGTAAAGCGTCCGATTAGTTTTGTGTATTTGTCCGCCCCCCCGTGGCATTGGTTTTTATGATTATTAAAGGGCCAAGAACATTTAAAGCGTATTTAATTTTAAACACCAGTTGAAGTGAGTTACGAAGTTTTTACTAATATCCATTTTTAAACTAAAACTATATATTTTGATTAGAGTCATTTAAGAAGCACAACCCAAATCGACCCATACATAAGTAAGTGGGTTAGCGTTGCCACCTGATCACCTCAAACGTACATGCGACCTATAACCATGAACCATTAAAAAGTTGGAGTTAAGTGGAAATGAACACTGCAGGTATACAATTGCATCAAGTCATATCAATCACTTCGGAATCACATATCCAAACATCCTTCTTAAATATAATGATTTTAATGTAATTTAACATCTAATTATAAGCCGAAATTCAAAAAAACCCAGATCCAAACACCCATTATTGGACAAAATTGGGAAAGAAAAATCATTAGTAACGAAAACTAACCAACACATAATCTATTGTGTGTACATTTTTTTGGTTGTATCTTGACGCCAATTCGCCATAAAAAAATGTATCTTTGGCATTGCGTGGATCTATTATAAATAAAGTTTATACTCTCCCTCTGTCCTCAATTATACTTTCTACTTTGAAGTATTTTTTATTCCAACTTTGACTTGTAAATTAATTTTCTCGTTTGTTTTTATATAATTTGAAGAAAAATATAAAAAAATTGAGTTTTAAATTTATTTCATTTAGTAAATTTTTAATCAAGTATTATATAGATACAAAAAAAAATAATTTAAAAAGGTCAAATCTTAATAAAAAATTACTTTTAAAAATGAAATCTGACAGTAAATTGATGACAGAGGGAGTAATTAAAAAAATATAATCGTTTCCTAACGAGTTAAATATTAAAAAAAACGTAAAAAACGCACCTTCACAAACAAAACTATGCAACCATTTAACTAAAACGACTTTTATAAAAAAAAAACTTTTAACTATTTACTATTTTTTTATATATTAAACTTTATTTATCAAATATGAAACGTATATATCTATCGATTCATTCGTAAAAAAATATTCCACTGAAAATAACTTCGAATTGCGAACAAAACGAGCACAAAAATGTATGCATTATTTCTTAGATACGCACGGATTTATAAAAAAGTTGTGTTAATAAATATTTTTTTAAAATAAAATTATAAAATCGTACTATATGGAATTAGTCCTTGAGGTTATCGGTCCGTTGTAAAGTTGGTCCTTAATTGTTAACTTTGCAACGTAACGCTAACCGAATGATTACTTTTGAAAAAAATTCCAGAAACATTATAAGAAATAAGTCTTATGGGTTAACCGTAACTTTGGCACAGTTAGCACATAAAGACTGACTTACTATACAAAAATAGTCTTCGGATTATAGTTCTGTTGCAAAGTTAGTCTTTCACGTAAAACCCCGCGCTTCGCTGCGAATCGCGAGTAAAAAACCTCGTAGTGATAAAAACGAAAATGAATACCTACCTTAATTAGTTATTATAACTCCAGTAACCAATACTAATTTGAAAAGTCACTGATATGATTTTAAACTTTTTTGTTTATTTGTATTGGGAGATAAAGGCTTTAGATAAATTAAATCATAACAGGATACATACTTAACTTTAATAATAGGCTTTAAAAACACTCTTTAGCATGACGGAATGCAAAAGTTTATGAAAAGTTTTTCGCATTGTATGAGTTATGCTTATAAGACATTTTAAAAAGTGAAGGTACCCCCGCCCCCTCCCCCTCATCATATCCCCCCCCCCCCGCCCTTCCCTCTCCTCCCTTCCCCCCCCCCCCCCTCCCCCCCCCCCCTCCCCCCGCTATCCCCCCCCCCCCCCCCCCCCCCCCCCTCCCCCCACCCCAATCCCCAATCCCCCCCCCCCACCCAATCCCCCTCCCCATCCCCCCCCCCTCCCCCCCCCTCCCCCCCCCCTTTCTCCCTTCCCTATTCCCGAAATCCCTCTCCCCCTTCCCCTCTCCCCCCCCCCATCCCCCCCCCCCCCCCCCCCCCCCCCCCCCCCCCCCCCACCCACCCCCCCGCCCCCCCCCCCCCCCACCCCCCCCCCCCCCCCCCCCCCCCCCTTCCTTCTCGAGTACATGTTTTATAAGCAACAACACAACATCAATTGGCCCTATTGGCGAGAAGACATGTTCTCATTAAAGGTCTTTGGCAGACATGTGCTCGCTAAAACATCGTTGCAAAAAGTCCGTCACTGAAAGTATTGGCGAGTACAATTTTGTGCTTTAGTAACAACGATGTGAGACCCACACAAATTCTCAATCAAACTTATCAAACCGAGTCCACAGACTTTTAGTGAAAAAATATATCTTTTATCAAAAAGCAAATTACTTCACTAATTAATCAGTTAATTATATTAATTAATTAATTAATTATATTAATAAACTGATTATTTAGATTTATTTTATAATTAAAATATTATTGATATAATATAAGTTGGGCCTACTAAGACAATTTGCGACGAAATGTCTTCGCCAATATCACCAGTAATATTGGCGAGGACATGTCAAGCCAACACCACCAACACATTTTTGCAACATATTGTTGTTTTCTGGTTCATTTTCAAAATAGTTTTTCGAATCTTTTATTTAGAAAAGAAAAACGTCAAGTGAGGTATTCGTATTTCAAAAAAATCAAATCATACTTTATTTAGTAAGTTTTTGTTTAATTAGAATTTTTTTGGATTTAAAAGAAAAAAAAACTTCACTATTTTTCTAATTGAGGTAAATATTTGTTAATTTTCGTTTTTTTTTATAAAACGAAGCAAAAAAGTATATGTTCAAAAATATAAAAAACAACACCTTTAACATGATGGATGGTTTAATTTTAAAGAAAGGTAATGGGCAAAACTAAAATTAATATACTTAACCGAACTTATATTATAAGGTCAAAACACGCTTTTCTAAAACCCTAAGAAAAAAAATAAGTACAAAAAAATAAATGGCACGACATAAACAAAAAAAAAAACAAAAAAAACCCCTAAAGCAGCGATGATCGAAACTTTTGATGAGAACGAAGATTAAGAGGAAAACGATCGATAAAGAATTAAGATAACCATTCACTCCATTCTTACTTACTAACTCATGTGGTGCATTCAACAAAACCTTTACAGAGATTCAAGAATCCTAAATATTTGGTGGAGGACTGTATGTGAGGATAATCCGTTTATGCTCACATGCCCAGTAACTAAGTTCGGTTTATATTTTTCTAATAAAGGTTATTAAAAATAGGCATATGGAATTAGTGGTTGATTTCATTTGTTAATAAATTTTAGGTCATTACTATAAGCACTCTCGCTATGGTAATATAACTTCTTTTTGATAAACCTACTGCGATAAAAGAGGAACCCAATATCAACATCGCTTAATCTAATATATCCAAGATATGCACTGGGTTAATGAATTTAAGGTATATTAATCTATGACTTATTGATTTATGTTATTTTTTAGGGTTCTTTTTGTTGTTAATTAAGTTGTGGGTTTGTGTTATTGTGCTTTAATTGATGTGGTGTGGCTTATTTATTGTCAATTCAGATTTAGTTTGGTGGCTTGATGATGGTATTTAATAGGTAAGTTTGATCAAATAACTGTAAATTAGTGTAATTATTTAGTAATTTAAGTAAATAATTCATGGTCTTTTAACTTTGCATGATATTGGTAATTTATGGCCTAATAGAGTCGAGTTCTATAAAACTGTGCCAACCTCGAGTTAAACGCCATGTTTGAGTTTGAATTGTACGTGAAGTAATTGACAATTTGACACTATCTGGCTCGACTCGACTCCAATATTAGTATCAAATTGACCGATGGTGAAGGCGAAAAATTTAGGATTAGGATGTGTATATTGGTTTAAGTTTGGGGTTAAGATGTTTGGTGTTATACATGCTAATGTCAATGCTAAAATACTTGCGTGTTCTGTTTTTTTTCGTTTAAGCGATTAGACATAAAATAGTTTTTTTATCAACTCTAAAACTAATATGCATTTTGAAACTGCAAGGAAGATTTTGTTATACATAATGTAACAAAGTAGTTTGTGGATTTCAACTTTCAAGTGATTGCTTGTGAATATTGTCTTACAACCTTTGTTCCAAATATATATATAGCGTGGTAATTGTGTCTTTATTGACGCTCATAACATGAAGAATATGAGTTTTCTGATTGACATTAGTCCAATAAACTTATTCGTTCTGCAATTCTCACAAAACTCCACAGTTTATGCTCTTCAGTAGGTACTATATTCTTGTATGATTTGATAAATTGTTTATGTTACGTTTGTTGGTAAGATGAAAATGTATGTTTACTTACATTTTCTAACATTTTTAACAAAAATATCTGGCACTTACCACATGAAAGATGGTACGAACTACATCATACGTGCAACAGGCGTAAAAGACTATCAGGTTCTACATCTATAACTTTTCTAGACATACTTGCCAAATAAATGTGAATTTTTGTATACATATGTCTTTATTTAGCAAAAAAGTTGTATAACATTAACTGATAAACAACCTTATAATAATCAATCTAGCATCCATAAACGTTTATATCATGGTCATGGTGGAATGAGTTGAAAACAAACCCCAAAAAAGTTAAACGTAATGATTTATTTGTATAAAAAGTTCAATGAAATATTGATGACAGAGAGTGTAACAAGATGATATTTTGGAGATAATTAATTTCACTGCTGGACATTATTCACATAGCTTTTGTGAACACATAAACTCAGACAAATTTTTTCTTATAAATGGCTTCCCTTAACTTGCAAGAATTTTACTGTACATTTAAACATCCTTTAAAGCACAATGCATCTAAGAGGTTAGCCTAAAAAATGGGATCAGGCCGGGGGTTGGGGTGTGGGGGTGTTAACAGGATAGGGGTGGTGACAAGTCAAGTTATGATTCTGGGAAAACAATAGGTGCAAAACCAATTACTTATTAATTTATATGTGTGTTTACACATCTATCAATACCTATCGTTATACAGTGTAGACTATAAGTCTGTGTATGGTGATAGTTAGCATTTAAGAAGGTAGGGTAGTTTTAGGTATTAGAGATTATTTAATGAGTGTTCGACATGCTTCTCAAGAAAAAATGAAGATTTGACTCGAAATTGTTAATGAAAAAAAGAAATGCGACAAACACAAGTAAAGTAAATACATATTCAAGACTTTAACTAATCTAAAAATCAAAGATGAAATCTAAAACATTGTTAAAAAGTGAGTTGATGTTTAGAATCTTGGATTTAAGAAAGCATGTATAAATGTGTTCGTAGTAATAACGACCGTCGCATCATTACTAAATTACATGTTTGGGTGCCCGTACTATCTTCTAAACTGGTGGTTATATATCGCAAAAGAGGTAGACCCATAATTATGCAATATAGTAAGTTCATGATTGCCTTTTTTTGTTTTATTGTAACAGTTCTGAAAAAGAAGATAATTACCTGATCATTATTTTATATTTTTTTTATGAGTAGATGTTCTGATTTTTTTATTTTTTTTTTTTTTTCTTTTTGTACTATATATTTATGTACTGAGTTTTTTGTGAAAGATTAGAGAAAGATATTAGACTTCTTCTCTAGGTAAGTCTGTATATACCCATATATAAAATGTTCATCTTATATATCTACCTTCATAGTTCATACAACATTAATCGAGTTTCTTGAATGTCAACGAAGTCAAGACAGTTTTGATACTGGATGCAGGGAATCAAGGATCATAGTTTCTCAAGTGTAAGTAGCTTTATTTTGTAGTTTAAGTATAATTTAATGAATCAACGTTTAACTTTGTTTCTATAATAACATGTTGCATGACAGTAATAAAAATAAGACTTTTGGTGGAGTCAAAGAGTCGGCATCGAATCATGGATTATTAAGCATGATGTAATGTAATCATGAATTTTTTTAGTTTTTCCTACCCCATGGATTTTTCTTTTGAATCTTGGCTTAGGTGAGATATTTTGTTTTCAAGCTTAGGCATAGAGGTTAAAAGATGGAAAGGTCGGATGGGTTGGGTAACCGGTCAAGGCAATAGGTTATCATGTGGCTTATGACAACAAATCATGGGTTCATAACTTGAGCTTTCTTTTGTACAGTTGCAAGCAAGGAAGACTACTGTTGCCGCCTTGGCTTCAAAATCATTGTATAAAACAATAAATAAACAAAAACATATCTTATATTCGATTTTTAATCTAGTAAGTAAAAGCATTTTGGGTAAGTTAATTTGTTTTACATTTTAATAGACAATAATTCATAATTATAAATTTTAGAAAAAATCTATTATAACTAGTTAGTATTTAAAGGAGACTATCATGTGGCTTTGAAGATTACATATAACATACTACTAATAATAAATATAAATAGGGTACGCTCACGCTTTTCACAAACCACACATGACAAATTAAACAACGTATTCTGAAGATTCAATCAACATATAAAAGTACCAAACAACAAAGAAAAACCCTTTCGCAAATGAGCTATAAGGAAAAACAAGAACAAACACGATGCCAACTACCTTTCTTTATTGTGGGTCCATTATATTGTATTTCTAATTCCATGGTAAGTACTATGTATAATACTATCAGGTTATCACTTCTAAGAGCCATTCACACTCTCTCAATGATATAATTATGTTATAGAACCATACATCTAATTTGACATTATCGCTAATGTAATTAGGGGATGTGTATGGTGATACCATAAGATGAAAGATGATACATTAGCGGAAGTTGGCTTGACTTTGCTTCTATGTTTTCTTCCAACCCTGAGTTGAAATTGTTCCGTCATCCAGGAGATCGGAAACACATACTCTTGTAATAATTTAACAAAATAGTAAATCATTTTCTTAATGCCCGAAGAATTTCATACATCAAAATAATTGGCCATATAACATTCAAAAACCAGAACTTTGTAAATATGCTAGTTATCGTTTATCTTGAGTTTGTAAGTCAAAAATTTCGTTTTCATCCCCCCTACTCAATTTACACGCATACATACACACACAAATTAATTCATGTGGAATCTTTCTACTTTAATTCAAATTCATACATGCATGGTGTTGAAAATGACACCTTGTTCTCTTCCTCATAACAAGCCAACATGTTTTTACAATCTTACATGCATCACATGAGGCATGGACCACAACTCTACTAT
This sequence comes from Tanacetum coccineum, assembly GCA_026074375.1. Lineage (NCBI taxonomy): Eukaryota > Viridiplantae > Streptophyta > Magnoliopsida > Asterales > Asteraceae > Tanacetum > Tanacetum coccineum. The sequence goes on along the minus strand of BQNB010156983.1, from coordinate 3,920 downwards.
GTTTCAAAATGAATCTTGAATTAATTAGAAACTAGTGTTCAAGCTTAGTCTCCCCCCCTTGGCAACAACAAGCCACACTGGTGTGTGTTGGTCACTTAGCCATTTGGTTCCACACCTTTTGACTAGCCATGGACCCTTAACCTTATCACACTCCCTATAAATATCAAATGATAACACATCTAGGGTTCACTCTTCATTTGCAAGCCTCAAAAGTTTTTCTCTCTTCCCTTTTCTCTCTTCTTGCTCACGGCACACACACACACACATATACTTTTTATAGTTTTGATTTCTATCAAGATTCATTCATTCTAAGATCATTTATCACCATATCTAAGGGTGTTCCAAGGATTTGATCATTGTTTTCAAGGTTTTCTAAAGATTTCAAGAGTTAGGGTTTTGATATTTTAAGAGGGTTTTGCAAGATTATTTGAGGTTTATAGATCTAAGGATTTTGGGTTAGATATTGTGTGTTTCTTGACTCATCTTATTCTTGTAAGTGTTCTATTCCATCTTTTGTGATTTTTTATGGTTCTTATGCAATATTAAGGCTTATGTGTTTGTGGTTTTTGAAAATAAAGGTTAGTATTGATCGTAGTTTTGATGGCGAAACATTGGTTGGTTTAGTAGTGAACGGGACTAGGCTAGAATAAATGAAGTTTAAAGGAATTTTGGGACTATTGTGAAGTTTAAAGGAATTTTGGGAGCATTTGCGAAAAATATGGTTGCTGATCCGATTTTGTTTTAAGGTTTTGGACGACTTAAAAATGTTTTCATTAGTCAAGAAAGTAGTTTATAGAGAGCTTATTTTGTATAGATAGGTTTTCATATGTCGAACACTAAAAGCGGATTTAAAACGGCCAAGTTATGGCGAAATGAATTTTGGAAAACTTTTCAGAAAAATAATAAATGAAGTTGCTGATGTGAATAGTAAATTAGGTTTTCGGACACTTTTGGACATTTTTGATGTTTAAAACATTGGCGAAACATATAGAAACATTAGCGTATTGATTGGAAACATTAGAAACGTCACAAAGGATATTATGGAATGCCGAATGTTATGAAAGCGTAAGACTTCTAAAAATAGTAACTATTGAGATAAGTTGTCGAGACGGATATAAAAGTTAGGCGTTTAGATATTGATAAAGCGTTTTCAGAAATATGGATTTAACAAAATATATGAGACGGTATTAACGTCTTGAAACTTAGAACTTTCCTAAGATAGAAAGTTTTTTAAAATAGTAACTTTTAGTAAACCATGGCGTAATTAATCATGAATTTTGTCATCATAACGACACCATTTTTCTAACTAAGACACAAACACATATGGGTGCCTTCTTGTTGATAAGTTTACCACTTTTGGTTTCGTATATCATACCTTAGTCCTAAGACGCATTGTGTACCATCTTTCTCTTACGTGATTATCATTTGTTCATCGCTCTAAGGTGAGTTTATAGCCCCACTTTTTACTCATTTTGAATAAATGTTTTACAACTTTGGGGTGAGAAACATTGCTTGTTTTTAAACTTTGGACACAAGTGTTTTCAGTTATCATTTCCTGTTTACGTGTTGCCTAAGTAGTGAGTAGACCACTATCATGCCCAAACCATCTTGAACCGTTAATTACCTATGACCAATAGGATTGGTTAAGTAAGCGCGAATGTTATAAATAGATCTATTTGGGATTAATTATCCCTATCCAGGTAAGCAAGCACTTACTTCTTTCTGTGTCGATGAACAAACGAATATATTTCATGTCGGGAATTCTTTGGGGTGTCTTGGTCAGACATCTGTAGGGCAATATCATCACTTGCATATTATATGTATCTCCTAATTTAGCATCGGTGTCATGAGCTTAGTGCAACGTAAATACTTTTCATGTGATGTTGTATATGTTATAATAGTCACATCACTTTTAAAAATCTTGTGGTCCAACCTTACATCAATTCAAATCTATGAATTCACCAACTTTAAGTTGATTGTTTTAAGCATGTTTTCTCATGTGCTTAGCTGAATTGTTAATGAAGTGCTATTTGATGTTGCATGCATTGCTGGGTGTCTTTCAAGAATGTTTATCTTTAAACTTCAATACTCGTTGTCTTAAAATCATGTTATGATTCTGGTGCATTTTCCTAACGCTTCCGCTAAAACTATTTCATTTATATTGAGAATATTATAAGACTTATTTTTAAACTTCAATACTCGTTGTCTTAAAAACATGTTATGATTCTGGTGCATTTTCCTAACGCTTCCGCTAAAACTATTTCATTTATATTGAGAATATTGTAAGACTTATTTTGTTTTAATCAAAGCAACTAGTTATGTTTTATCAAACGTCTATATAGTGGTCATTTACTTGATCTTGTACGATGTATGCAATGACGTCACGCCTCCGGACACGTATTCCGTCCAGGCCCCGTTTAGAGGTGTGACATAAGAACTCAAGTCTGCTTGGAAACTCGAGCTTGAGATGCACGAGATAACTTTTATACTACTCTTGGTCGTAAAGTAAATGCTAAGCTTGGGGAAACCAACATCCAATTTGAGGAGTCACTATTTGATTCTAAAGAGGTTATGGTTGTTGGTGCAAATGTCAACCACCCACCTGAAAATGGTACTAAAGCACCATCTATAGCAGTCGTTGTTAGCTCAGCCAACGGAATCGCGGTCAGTCGTTACATTGCTCGGTTTTCCCATAAGAAGGGGAGAACGGAGGAAATTACAAAGTTTGGGAAATGGTGATGGATTTGGTTCAAAATTTTGAGAAGATCAACAGGGTCAAACCGAAAAAAATTATCATGTTTAGGGACGGCGTTGGACTAAATCAGTTTAGCATGGTCAGTGACGAAAATTTGAGCCCCCTTAAGAAATTATTCACGAAAAACTATAGTCCTTTTGTGACTTTCATGCTTGTAGTCAAACGGCATTCTACTATTTTATTTCTGAGTGACCTGAATGTTGAGTCAAAAAATGTTTGTGCAAGGACAGTAGTTGATGGTCAGATTGTTCACCCAAGCTATTCTAATTTTTATATGTGCACTCATTATGCAAATTATGCAAGTTAATTGTTTCTTGTACTTTGAGGTGGGTTACAACATAAATAGGTAATTAAAAATGGTACATCAAAGGTATTTTCTTATACCTTGAAACAAAAACAAATCAAATATTATATATGTTTTTGGGATATGGCTAAAAATGGTTAGATTATGCACAAGGCATTAGCAGTTGATATAAAATCGGGTTTTTTTAATGTTCATAGTGTTAATCACTGTGGATTAAAAGTAAATGAAAATTCAAAAGAAAATCAAATTTGGGAAGAATACGAGGGTATATTAGTTATTTTGCGTGCCTTTGACCATGACAAACGGGAAAAATGATTATCATTAGGCATAAGGGCTATTTTGCACCAAAAAGTGACTTTAAGGACATAATATATAATAAGTTGGCTTTAGGGACCAGCATGCAAAAATCGTAAAGTTTAAAGACAAAATTTGCAATTTACCCTTTTTCTAAATTTAGTGGACACTTGTCATCATGACATTTTTTCATTATTTTTTATTTCTAACCTATGTGTCTTTTATAGGTGAGGACTATTAAAGAAAAAAAGTTGCCTAAAATTAAACATAAATCTCAAAAAGTTTTTTTGAACTTGATGAAGATATATCATGTATATATAAACCTAAATTGAAATGTTGATCATTATTTTATAAATCAAGTATGCCTCAAACATTTATACGGAGAATAATTTTCTTGCTTAAAAATTATGCGTAAATACATGCTTAAGAAGATTAAAACATTTAGTAAGATGGAGAGTGAAAAATGAGGAAAGATAAAATGACTAAAACATATACTCCCTCCGTCCCATTTTAATTGACCTCATTACTATTTTAGTTTGTCCCAAAACCTTGTCCACTTTCTTAATT
>BQNB010156982.1:0-15207 GCA_026074375.1 Tanacetum coccineum | reverse complement strand
TTTTAAAATTCTTAAGGAAACATCAAGGTTTTATAAGTCAAAATGGACAAATGAGAAGAGTTTTAAGTCTTCGCTAGTTCCAAGAAAGTTATTTTAAAATGAAACATCGGGTTTTAAATCTTCTTGGAACTCAACTTCTATGTATCAAATCGACGCAACTTACATTTGGATTTTAATATTTGGTAAACCCGTTAGTAACATGCTTAAGTGGGTACCAAAAGCTTTTGTTGTCTAGTTTGATGTCATAATGGTTGTTGATTACTTTAGATCAATACCCGCACTTCATTTGATGGTTGTTGATTACTTTAGATCAACACCCGCACTTCATTTAATGGTTGTTGACTAATTCAGGTCAACACCTGAGTTAGATTGAATTTATATGATGGCTTGTAATCATTTCAAATTACAAAATCATGCTTTAAAGAAGAGAAAGTGTACGCTTCAGTGCATTTATCTTTGATAAAAGAAGAGAAGTCTTATTTGACTTGAGTCACTGAATATATTTTTAAGAATCTTAAAAAGTTTTCTAAATAGTCAATGATCTCAGGACGACGAATTACAATCGATTCGAATCTTCAAATGTGGTACTTAAAAGATAAAATCAATTTTTCAATAAAAACGATGTAATATTTGTTTTAAGTGAAAGTGCTTAAGAGTAGAAAGTGTCTAAAGAATACAAGAACTCAAAAGTGCAAAGAGGAACTTCTTCATAAAGGTTTTAACAAAGATACGGTATTTTTCGACGGGGAGTGTCCGTATATTTTATTAAAAAGTTTTCAAAAAGATAAAGAAATGAAATTTTTGTTTACATTTTATGTTCACATATATGTATTTTTATGTTTTTAGCTCTATGTTAAAAATGTTTCACGGCATATGTTAAAGGAGAGTGTCTTTACAATGATTGAAAACTTTCAAAAATCAAAATTTTCTTCTTCATATGATATTAGTGAGAATGATGAAAATAACAATAATAATAATAAAATAATATAAAGAGAGATTTGCAAGGAAAAAAGAAAGAGAGAATTAAGAAATCGTATACTTGAAAAAAAATGAAAGTATATGTCATGTGCTTCAAAAGCAAGAACATCACATGGAAAGAAAAAGAGAAAGTATGCAAGAAAAAAAATACCACCGCATAAGAAAACATAAAAAGTACTTGTTCTATATGCTCTTGATCTTATTGGAATCTCATGATAACATTTCAGATTTTCATCATGGTTATCATGAACATTTTTTCTAAAGGTGTTGGGATCAAAAAGCTTCATGATGATCTTGGAGTTAATATTGCTAAGTTAGTGCTGTTGGAATAAAAGTTAATGTTGCTGGTTACAATTGCTGAAAGATTGCAACTGCTAGAAGATTTTCTACTGTCAGAAGAATAAAGATGAAGATTGTTTATCAAGATTACTTACGGGATAAGTATGAGATATTTTTGTAAAAGATATGTATATCTTATTAAGTTAGAAGATCTGCAGTTACCTTTTAGAATTATAGAAGATTTGTAGTTATCTTGTAAATGACTCCTTGGTGTATAAAATGAGATCCTAGGTTATGGTTATTGAGACACACACACACATTCATACGTTTTGATATATAGCTTCAAGGTTGTAAACCCTAGTACTACACAGAGTACTCGTATTATTGATAATAATATTGGAGCTTTTCAGTAATATCATTGTTTATATATTGTTCAAACAGTTTACTGTTTGAACAATATACTTCTAAGTGTTAAAGAGTAGATTCCACATACTCTTTAGTATTCACAAAGTTTCTATCATAGTTGTTTTGGATTTATCCAAAGTAACTTAATCTTTACAAGCTAAGGAATCGATCTTAAGTTGGGATCAACAAAAGGTAATATCTTGGCGTATGTTGATTGAGTTGCACGTTGTGATTTAGTTACTCTCAAATACTTCTATGATGAAGAGATGGATCTAGAAACTGCTCAAACCACTACTACTGCAAAGTTGCCCATTCTCAAACAGGGTGAATATGATATGTGGAGGCTAAGGATTGAGCAATACTTTCAAGTACAAGACTATGCTCTATGGGATGTCATAAAGAATGGAAACTCATTCAAACCAGCAGCTCAAACAACAACAAATGTTGATGGTACCTCAACTTTTCTTAATTACCGGGTCCTCTTTTGGTAACTACCTAAAGAAAAAGGTTCAAAAGAGGTTTGAGTGAAAGGCAAGAAGTATGTTACTGATGGCACTTCCTAATGAACATCTAATGACATTTAATCAGCACAAAGGATGCTACGACTTTTGTTTTTGTGCTTACAAACAAGATTTGTGGTAAATTAAGCCACAGATGACTCAGAAGACTCTTCTGAAGCAAATGTATGAGAACTTTAGTGCTCCAAGCACAAAGTCTCTTGACTCTATTTTTAACAGGCTTTAGAAGATTGTAAGTCAGCTGGCTATCTTGGGTGAAAATATTTTACAAGAAGATCTCAATTTGAAATTTTTGAGAAGTCTGCTTTTGAGTGGATCTACTCTATTGTGGTCTGGAGGATTTTTAAACTGATTAGACATAATAAGCTTTGAGATCTCTACAATAATTTCAAGATTTTTGAACAATTGAGGTTCATAGGAATGGAAAGCTCAAGCTCAAGCTCAAGTTCTCAGAATATGGCTTTGTGTATTCCCCTAGCAGTTACTAATGAGTTAATATAGCTTATGTTTCGTATTTTAGTACTTGTTAACACTCACATTAGCCTACTAGCATCATGTTAGCACTGCTAGTACTCAAGTTAGTACTACTAACTTAAGTGATGCCACTGTTTATGCATTTTTGGCCATTCAACCAAACATGTCTCAACTTGTATATGAGGACCTTGAACAAATCCATGAAGATGACTTAGAAGAGATGGATTTGAAGTGGCAGTTAGCATTGCTGAGCATGAGGACAGAAGGTTTTTTCAGCTAACTGGTAAAAAGATCATATTCAATGGGAGTACCACAGACTGATATGACAAGACAGGTTGTTGGGATTCTTGATTTAATGAGTCCCCAAAATGAATAAATGAATTGAAATAAAGGGGACTTAACGCAAAATAGAATTCTTAAGAGATGGGTAAGATTTTGAAGATTAAAAAGATCTCCTTAAGATAGACTAAAAGAATTATAGAAGATACTAGATAATACAGTTAGGAAAATATTATTTGTTTCCTAATTATATTTGCTCTTATCTTTTGTAAACCTAGATGATCTCTATTATATAAAGAGATATTAGGCGTGTAGTTTTGTGTGTACAGAAAATATAGTCGACTAAAGGTGTGTGTGTGTCTAGGCGTATGGTTATTTGTAAACGCCCTTAAGAGAGTATTGTTAGTGTGGCCCAAGGATCTTATGATCCCTGTTAGATTGTAACCATTCTAGAAATGATCATCTAGAATTGGGGCTTGATGGAAATGTATGAATGAAAAACCTTGTTGAATAACATTATTGTTCTTTATATTCCGCTGTGCTTATTAATGTTATTTGTAAAATATATCCTAGATGGACTTAAACGATCTTCACAATTGGTATTAGAGCCTCGTGGCTCTCGATCTAGGGTTTTACAAGGTTTTTATTATCGAACTTATGAATCTTTATGTGTCAAAGTTTGTCCTTTGGTGATTAGTCAAATCGGTTCAATTAAGGTTCTTCAATTCAAGAAAAACAGAAAACAAGATGTTGATGTCGTTTTAATTATTTGAAGCCTGTTGTTTAACGAAGATTGTCAAGTTTATGGTTTTGGCAAAACAATATTTTTTTCACGTTTATTTGTGACAAATACTTGACGGGCTCATAAAGCAAGACCAAGTTCCAAGTATTTTTTTTGTATTCTCATTCAACATCAAGGTCACGTCACAAGTTTTGTGACAAGGAAAAGAAGAAGAAGCAGGTTGTTATTGGATCTGATGGTACGAATACAAGAAAAACAACTAAGGTACATACAAAATCAAAATCTAATACCTAAAACTGCATGACCAAGTTTGTGCTTGGATTTGATGGTTGTGAGAATCAGTTTTTCAGGTAATAAACTTATATAAAATTATTATAATTTTACCGGTTATTCTCGTTTGTTCTTGTTCCGTATCCTATCTTAAAATTAAGCCTTATTTTAGATTTTATTTCGTCTACGTGACTCCTGTAGTTTAGAATTTCTACTACTTTTATATTTTAGTCGAGCTTTAGTAAAATCGTCAATTTTTGATTTTCGCGAATCCTATATTTGAAATTTATCCGTTATCGATCGAGAAAGCAACGAATGCCATATTTTAGCCATTTGAGCTTATTTATTTCATTTTTAGTAATTTTTCATTTTTATTTACGTTTGATCAAAACCGAGTCGAAACTTGCGTTTTTAAAAAAAGTATCGGGTTTAAATAGTTTTGGGCCGCGGATCAATTAATATAACTTGGTTAATACAAAATTTGGTCCATGAAACCTCCTCCCCTACACTATGGCCGGCGGCCCATCTACACCAACATACCATACATATTGATTTTGATATCCAAGCCCACTTAATTCTAATTTGAGTCCAACTCCAACTTAAAAGCCCAATCCTTCCCTTTTATTCACTTCATACGACACAAACAAACACACACAACACAGACATAAGAAAATCAAGAGCCAGTTTATCCCTCTCTTCTCTTGGTTCGACACTGCCATCACAAAAACCACCAATACCACTTTCAAATCACCACCAAATCTCATCTTTTAAACTGTTAAATATTCATACCACAAGCCCAATCAACCTTCATCCATTAAAACATCATCATGCATGAAGTAATGAATTCTTGATTCTCTTGATGATTTTAGGTTGTAGAGTTTTGACTTGATTTATTTAAAGTCACAAGGGTTACAAGGGTTTGATTTTGAAGGTATTTGGGTATATTAAAAAGTTTGATTGGTCTTGGTTTGATCCTTGTGGATTCGGCAGCCAACACACACACCCAACTAGGCTTTGTGTTTGATCAATTTCTTCACTTGATTCTTCATTGTAAGCATATTTGTTTCCTTTTTATTTTAGTTAATTATATATATTATAGCATGTGATTATTATTCTGTTTAAGAGTCATGAGGCTTAATGTATGTTAGTTTTGATGTAGTTGTTTTTGTGATTGGATGGTCTAGTAGAGGAGGATATGCTAGTGTTAGGGTAATGTGATGCTTTAAAAGAAAAAGTGGCGATTGAAGGGGTGCAAGACACCCAATATTTAGGGCTGAAAATTTGGCGATTAAAAATTAGGCAAGTTGAGTTTGTTTAATCTGAGATTTTATGGTTTAATATGATATAGGTTCGTCCCAAATGGTCGTGATTGTAGTGTGTAGAGAACGGGATAACAAATTGAAAACTGTTGATTCAAACGAACACAGAATCATATTCTAATTATCGTTGTTCAAAAGGAATTACCGTATAGTTAGGCAAAATTCTTGACAAAGCTGCCAAAAATAAACTTTTCATATATTTTGGAACTGAATAGCCAGATGCATAGTACAATAGTTAAATAGGAAAATGAAACTGAAACGGGCCCTAAAAGACAAACGGGCCGAAAGTTATGCCAAAAACAAAAGTTCAAAATTCTCAAAAAAACACGAAAATGTAAATAACTCTAAAATATGATGATTCAAGGCTTGAATCTTGTTAGGTTACCACGGCGTTCTCCTCGTTCCAAGCTTCGAAACGGCTGGTCTTGGGCCTGAAATGGATTATCTGAGCCCAAGTTATGACCTTTTGAATAAAGGGCCTTTCTTCACACGATCTTGGGCCTCCAGAAATAAAATGGCCCGTTCTTCAATACTTGGGCCTGCATCAGGTCGTTTTGATATAAAAATCGAGTTCTAACTTTTAAAAACGAAAAAGATATGCCCGTTTGAAACTTGGAAAAACGAAATATTAATTTTCTGCATTAGGCGTTTTTGTGCAGAAATTTTAGTCATCTTGCGGGCAGTACAGTATGGGTCATACTAATAGCTTTTATTGATTTCGGTTTTCTAAAACTAAGTTCAACGAACCTACTTTCCAACGAAGTAGGCTTCAACGATTTTCAATAAGTAAAAGTGAGTCAAATGATTTTTATAAAAAGAATTGTCAAGGCTGCGTTTTAGAGTCAGAAATTGTGCGGATCAAAACTTAATATTTTTCGACGAAATTTAAACTGTAGCAACTTCATAAGGTGTGTGATTTTACGGATTTTTTTCAGATTTTTCTGGATTGTAGAAGTAGGTTTAAACAGGTCGAACTTCTGCTATGTCGCGGCAGACCCGAATTTAGACACTTTGTGATTTTGTATTTTTTCAAAAATAGTTGAATTCGGACATGTTTTTGGGGAATGCTTACAGTAGCTCATACTACTATATATATGTAAGGATATAGAAGGAGAAAATCGTATGACGCTTTAGTATCTCATTAAGTAGTGTGAACATCTAGTAAAAACCGACGAAATTTCAGAAATTATAGTTGTATCGTTCTGGGTGATTATTTTAGCATGGATTCTATAAATTGATTATTATTACATGCCAATTATATAAATACTGTATTTATTTTACGTGTACCTTACATTATATATAAGCATGAGTTTTAATTACGCACCACTATTATAGGTCGTGGTTGATTGTGGCATTCATCTTTCTGTTTAGAATGTACTTGATCCACTATTCTTTCCTCGGTGAAGTTCATAGCCTTTTAATACTTATTGCTTTGGAAATTTCCGGGTGAGTTGCATGCATTTTAATTGGGAACAAGTACTTTTCAAATTGTCTGCTATTAGATGACTTACTGATTATTATTGCCTAAGTTACCACAATGCCAATTAAGTCCCTTTCATCATGAACCGTTAATTACTAGTGTTGTAAACGCGAATGTTGTGGATAGATCTATCGGGACTGACAATCCCCGCCTTGAATTTCTGGTCACAAGTTGACCATGGTGCATTTAACATGTTGAGTACTTTAGAATGTTTTGGCATACATTCTACATATTATAAAGGGCAAAAACAATTAAGGTTTCGGTGTCATGAGCTAGATAAATAATTACATGTTTTTTTACTATCGAATATGTTTCTAGTCACCAGTACTTAATCTTGTGGTCCATACATTACTTTACTTTAACCTATGATTCACTCAACCTTTATGTTGACGTTTTGCATGTTTTAATCTCAGTTGCTAAGGTATAAGTTTTGGATAGGAGCCGTGACGGATATCATTGAAGATGGATTTGGTTTTCTTTAATCGATGCAAAATCGTTAAACTTATTTCTTAAACTGATGTTGTCTTTTGAACTATGTCTTTGGTTGAAACTTTTAAATGTTTGGGAACTTTTAGGACATCTTGTCAAACTGTTAGGACCAAAATAGAAACTCTGATATTTTGAATGCATCGAATGTTACATATTTAAAAACGTTCCTTTTGAGGTCGTTTCCTATATCTTGTGTTTGTACAATGAGCGTGGGCACCCCGTTTTACATGTTCCGCTGCGGAACTTTTGTCGATTTTGGGGTGTTTACACTAGTGTCGATAATGTAATTTATATTGTGGTTGCCACTGCGTTTAGGAATATGTGTGTGAATATAATGTTTTATCATTGTGGTTATATTTCTGTGATCACAACAATCAACAGGTTTGCATGGGTTCTATTCTCTTCTGAAATTTTAATATAAAAGGAACGTGTACTGGTGTATCATTAGTGTGGTTATGGGTTGAGGAAGCTGGAAATATTCATGGCTAGAGGAGCACAATTATGAATGACGAAGTGATTTAAAGAAAAAGAGAAGTTCAGATTGAGAAGAAGCAGTTACCTTTAAAAATTTTGGTTGCTTATTAATGCCCCAATGCCAAGGAAAGTTTTAAAAACTGCAAGTATGTACAGTGTTTAAGACTTTAATGTTCAATGTGTTTACTGCGCCAGCTTATTACTGTTAATACTGCTTGTATGTTTCTTCTACCAAATGTATTCATAAGTGGTGTTTTGTAGTAAGTCTGGTTTCATGCTGCTTGATAACGATTTAATGTTGCTTGGATTCGGATACAAAGACGCGCTTTTATGCAACTGGATTGTTGTAATGATGAATTAATGACCACATAGTAACAGATTAGGACAGAAAAAGTGTCATAAAATAGCTTGGGAGGAAGAAGAATGCATTGTAGTTAACCGATTAGCGAAAGCTTTGTACAAGATTAGCAAAAGATCAGCGACAGATATAGCGTGACTACCAGAATGGGAAGGACAGGCAGTATTACTTCAATCCTGTGACAGTTTTTTTTAGCGACAGTATAAAGCATCACTAAACCAGTTTAGTGACAGATTGTGCGGTGACAGTTTTATGACAGAAAAAGTGTCCCTGATAATTTCTTGCACCTTTTCGAAGGTGCCATTCGTATGTAAAAATGGGAAATGCTCGTAGCCTATCATATGTTTACCTACACGCTTAAAGACTCCGCCCGAATATGGTGGAATGGTCAAAGGACATGTAGCATTCTCAACTACGAAGACCTGAAGGCAAAGTTCCGATCCCATTTTAGACAATAGAAGAAGTTTACGAAGACACACCTCGCAGTACATAACCTCAAGCAGATGGAAGGAGAAAGCACTAGAGCTTTCGTTACTAGGTATACGGAGGATACTCTACAAATTTCGGGTTTACATGAAGAGCAACGTATTTCTGGATTCGTTCATGGGATACGAACAAGGATCCTAGTGGAGTCCCTCTCCACAGAGATCCCAACTACTTATAAGGGTCTGATGGATAAGACTTACACTTGGATCGAAGCAAAAGAAGTCGCAACCAACGAAACTCCAGATGATCACCAAGAAAGCTCGAGCAAGTTCAAGAGAAATTCCTGCTGGGACAACAATAAAGGAAGGAAGAACAGAGACAGATTCTTTCTGTACTAGGGACCTAACCACGGACTGCTCTCAAACATGTCCAAAAGCCCAAGAGAGGTCCTGGCAACCGAGAAGGTAGCAAGAACTTTAGAACAACCTCTCCGGCCACCACGAAGACCACAAATACAACATGAATCAGTGTTAGGAGCTGAGACATCAAATCGAAGAAGCTGTTAAATTAGGACGGCTAGCACATCTAGTGAAAGAAGTAAGGAAAGGGAAAGCAAAAGTTTTGAACTCTCAATTAGGAGAATAGAAGAAGGGAGACAAAGGTACAACACCAACTGAAGCTCCTGTCCTCATGATAAGCAGAAGAAACAGTACGCCAAAGAGAAGGCAAGAAGTATGTTACTGATGGCACTTCCTAATGAACATCTAATGACCATTAATCAGTACAAATATGCTAAGACCTTGTTTGCTGCTATACAAACAAGATTTGGTGGTAATGAAGCCACAAAGAAGACTCAGAAGACTCTTCTGAAGCACATGTATGAGAATTTATTGCTCCAAGCACATAGTCTCTTGACTCTATTTTTAACAGACTTCAGAAGATTGTAAGTCAGCTGGCTATTCTGGGTGAAAATATTTCACAAGAAAATCTCAATTTGAAATTTTTGAGAAGTCTGCCTTCTGAGTGGAATACTCATGTTGTGGTCTGGAGGAATAAACTTGATCTAGACACAATGAGCTTTGATGATCTCTACAACAATTTTAAGATTGTTGAACAAGAGGTTAAAGGAACTGCAAGCTCAAGCTCAAGCTCAAGTTCTTAGAATATGGCTTTTGTGTCATCCCCTAGCAGTACTAATGAAGTTAATACTGCTTATGGAGTTAGTACTGCTAACACTCAAGTTAGCCCTGCTAGCACTCAAGTTAGTACTGCTAACTTAAGTGATGACACTGTTTATGCATTTTTGGCCAGTCAACCAAACGGGTCTCAACTTGTATATGAGGACCTTGAACAAATCCATGAAGATGACATAGAAGAGATGGATTTGAAGTGGCAGTTAGCATTGCTGAGCATGAGGACAAGAAGGTTTTTCTAGAAAACTGGTAGAAAGATCACTATCAATGGGAGTGATACAGCTGGATATGACAAGTCCAAGGTGGAGTGTTTCAACTGCCACAAGATGGGACACTTTGCAAGGGAATGCAGAGGACCTAGAAACCAAGATAACAGGAACAAGAATCAAGACAGTTCTAGAAGGACTGTAAATGTTGAAGAAACTTCTTCCAAAGCCATGTTAGCTATTGATGGAGCTGGTTTTGACTGGAGCTATATGGCAGATGATGAAGTCCCCACAAACATGGCTCTTATGGATTTTTCAGACTCTAAAACTTGTTCAAAAACCTGTCTAAAAAGCTTTGAAACTCTTTTAACTCAACTTGATGATTTAAGAATAGAGTTTAACAAATCTGAGTTCAATTTAACAAATTATAAAAGAGGGTTAGCATCTGTAAAAGAGCAACTTGTCTTTTACAAAAAGAATAAGGTTATTTTTTATGAGCAACTTGATGTCCTAAAAAGAGATATCTCATATAAAGACTCAGAAATTAGTATGCTTAATGGTGAGTTAGAAAAGCTTAAGCAAGAAAAAGAAAGCAATCAACTTAAAATTGAAAATTTTGATAATGCTTCTAAGAGTCTATACAAATTAATAGGGAGTCAGATGCCTGATAAAAGTAGAAAGGGTCTGGGGTTTGTAAGCTATAATGCTGTTCCACCTCCTCCTACTAGGTTATTTTCACCCTTAAATTTTAATTTGTCCAACTCTGGTCTAGAGGAGTTCCAACAGCCTGAGTTTAAAGGCTATAGACCTAAGACTAGTAAGAATGTTAGTGAAGATACTTCTAATGAGGTTAGGGAATCTCCTAATGCCCTAATGGTTGAGAAGTGGGTGTTAGATGATAAGTTAGAGAAGAAAACTGTTTTTCCTACAGTTGCTAAGATAGAATTTGTTAGAGTTAAACAACAAGAAAAACCAGTTAGGAAACCAGTTAAGTATACTGAGATGTACAGGTCACAAGGTCCTAGGGGAAATCAAAGAAACTAGAATAATCAGAAGTCCCAACAGCTAAGAAGTGACTTTGTGATGTACAATAAAGCTTATTTTGTCTGTGGAAGTTTTGACCATGTGCAGGCTAACTGCAATTACCATCAAAGGGAAAGGGTGGTATTTGAGAATAATTATACAAGGGTAAATTACAATTATTCTGTTAAAAAGCCTCACCCTAGTGCTCACAGAAACATGGCTCCAAAAGCAGTTTTAATGAAAACTGGCCTAAGACCACTTAATACTGCTAGGCCTGTTAATACTGCTCATCCAAAAACTACAGTTTATAGTGCTAGACCAATGTCACATTTTTATAAATCAGCACAATCAACTGTAAAGAGGCCCAATCAAATAAAAACAACATTAACTAACAAAAATTTTAGCCAAAAAGTTAGTACTGCTAAGGAAAGTTTTTATACTGCTAGGCCAAAAGCAGTTAATACTGCTAGGCCAAATTCAACAGTAGTTAATGTTGTTAGGGCAAATCAAGTTAATGTTGTTAAGGCCTCAGCATGTTGGGTTTGGAGACCTACCAAACTTAATAGTGCATCAATTACTTTGAAGAGACATAATTATTTTGATACATGAGGCAAATCCAAGTCAGTAATAGCTTGGGTCCCCAAAGAAAACTAATTTCCTTATTTTTATGTGCAGGGTCATCCACAAAAAGAGGATCAAGGCTATGTTGACAGTGGATACTCAAGGCACATGACATGGAACATGTCCTATCTCTCAGACTTCAAGGAATTTGATGGAGGATATGTTACCTTTGGGGGAGGAGCCAAATGAGGGAAAATTACTGGTAAAGGAACTCTTAAAACTGGCAAGCTTGATTTTGAGGATGTGTACTTTGTCAAGGAGTTACTGTCTAACCTTTTTAGTGTTTTACAGATGTGTGACAAAAAGAACAGTGTTCTTTTTACTGACACTGGATGTTTTGTTCTGTCTCCTGACTTTAAGTTAACTGATGAAAGTCAGGTTTTACTTAAAGTTCCTAGAAAGAACAATATGTACAGTGTTGATATGAAGAATATTGTTCCTAAAGAGTGTTTAACTTGTCTTGTTGCAAAGGCCACACTTGATGAATCAATGCTATGGCATAGGAGGCTAGGTCATGTAAATTTTAAAACTATTAATAAACTTGTTAAGGAAAATCTTGTGAGAGGTTTACCTACAAAACGTTTTGAAAATGACCAAACTTGTGTTGCTTGCCTTAAGGGAAAGCAACACAAAGCCTCTTGTAAGTCCAAGATTCAGAACTCTATTACTCAGCCTTTATTCATGTTGCATATGGACTTGTTTGGTCCAACTTTTGTGAGCAGCTTAATGAATAAGAAATATTGTCTAGTTGTCACTGATGATTATAGCAGATTTACTTGGGTTTTCTTTTTAGCAACTAAGGATGAGACTAGTGGCATTCTTAAGAGCTTTATAACTGAGATAGAAAATCTAGTTGATAAGAAAGTAAAGATAATCAGATGTGACAATGGAACAGAGTTCAAAAATAGAGTTATGAGTGAGTTTTGTGAAAAGAAAGGCATTAAGAAGGAATTTAGTGTAGCTAGAACTCCTCAGCAAAATGGTGTTGCTGAGAGGAGAAATAGGACACTAATTAAGGCTGCTAGAACCATGTTAGCTGACTCTAAGTTACCTACTACATTTTAGGCTGAAGCAGTTAATACTGCTTGCTATGTGCAGAATAGGGTATTAGTAGTTAAGCCTCATAACAAGACCCCTTATGAACTGTTTAGAGGTAGAACACCTGCTCTAAGCTTTATGAGACCATTTGGGTGTCATGTTACCATTCTTAATACCTTAGATTATTTAGGAAAATTTGATGGAAAGTCTGATGAAGGATTATTTGTTGGATACTTAATGAATAGTAAGGCTTTTAGGGTATACAACATTAGAACAAGGAAAGTAGAAGAAAACTTGCATATTAGGTTCTTAGAGGATAAGCCTATTATTGTAGGTGATGGACCAAAGTGGCTGTTTGATATTGATGTTCTAACAAAATCAATGAATTATGTGCCAGTTGTTACAGGTACAAACTCTAATGATCTTGTAGGTACATAAGAAAGTATTGGTGCAGGTCATTCTAGCAAGGAGACATGATCTAGCCAAGACTACATTTTGATGCCACTGTGGAAAGATGGTTCACAATTTGATTCTTCTTCTAAGAATGCTAGTAATGATGAACCACAACCTTCTAGTGATGCTGGAAAGAAGGATGATGAATGTGTAAATAAAGAAAGTGGAATTGATGATTAAGAGAGACCTGTAAATAGTACTCAAGATGTTAATACTGCTGGGCCAAGTATTAATACTGCCAATACAAATGTTAATACTAGCAGTCTAAATATTAATACTGTTAGTCCAACATTACTACTGCTCCACTTGAAGCCACACATGCTGATTTCTTTGGTGATGAAACAAAAACATATATAAGCAACATTACTACCACATATCTAGTTCCTTCTACTCCAAATACAAGAATCCATAAAGATCATTGCAGTCTGGTGTACAAACAAGAAGAATGACAAAGAATACAAATGAACAAGGGTTTATTATTGCTGTTTATGAAGGGAAAACTTATGAAGACCTTCATACTTGTCTGTTTGCTTGTTTCCTATCCCAAGAAGAGCCCAAAAAGGCAATTCAAGCATTAAAAGATCCAAGCTGGATAGAAGCTATGCAAGAAGAGCTTCTGCAGTTCAAGTTACAATAGGTTTGGACCTTGGTGGATTTACCACATGGCAAAAGAGCCATTGGTACTAAATGGGTGTATGAAGGATTCTTGTTGGATACTCAATGAATAGTAATGGCTTTTTTAGGGTATAAACATTAGTTAGAACAAGGAAAGTAGAAGAAAACTTGCATATTAGGTTCTTGGTGGATAATCCTATTATTGCAGGTGATGGACCAAAGTGGCTGTTTGATATTGATGTTCTAACAAAATCAATGAATTATGTGCCAGTTATTGCAGGTACAAACTTTAATGATCTTGTAGGTACAAAAGAAAGTATTGATGTTGGTCAGTCTAGCAAGGAGACAGGATCTAGCCAAGACTACATATTGATGCCACTGTGGAAAGATGGTTCACTATTTGATTCTTCTTCAAAGAATGCTAGTAATGATGAACCACAACCTTCTAGTGATGCTGGAAAGAAGGATGATAAAGGTGTAAATAAATAAAGTGGAATTGCTAATCAAGAGAAATCTTAAAACAGAACTCAAGGTGTTAATACAGCTAGGCCAAGTAATAATACTGAACCATACATGTTTTCTTTGGGAGATAATGCTACACTTGAAGCCACATATACTGATTTCTTTGGTGATGAAACAGAAGTGGATATGAGCAACATTACTGCCACATATCTGGTTCCTTCTACTCCAAATACAAGAATCCATAAAGATCATTCACTTGATCATGTGATTGGTAATGTACAGTCTGGTGTACTGACAAGAAGAATGACAAAGACTACAAATAAACAAGGGTTTATTAGTGCTGTTTATGAAGGGAAATCTCATGAAGACCTTCATACTTGTCTGTTTGCTTGTTTCCTATCCCAAGAAGATCTCAAAAAGGTAATCCAAGCATTAAAAGATCCAAGCTGGATAGAAGCTATGCAAGAAGAGCTTCTGCAGTTCAAGTTACAACAGGTTTGGACCTTGATGAATTTACCACATGGCAAAAGAGCTATTGGTACTAAATGGGTGTACAGGAACAAGAAAGATGAAAGAGGTATTGTAATTAGAAACAATGAAAGACTGGTTGCACAGGGTTACACTCAAGAAGAGGGAATAGATTATGATGAGGTTTTTGCTCTAGTTGCTAGGATTGAAGCAATTAGGTTGTTCTTAGCCTATGC
Source organism: Tanacetum coccineum (assembly GCA_026074375.1). Taxonomy (NCBI): domain Eukaryota; kingdom Viridiplantae; phylum Streptophyta; class Magnoliopsida; order Asterales; family Asteraceae; genus Tanacetum; species Tanacetum coccineum. The sequence continues at coordinate 401 of BQNB010156982.1, read as the reverse complement.
CTCATTCAAAGACTTTGTAGTATACCAGATGGATGTGAAGAGTGCATTTCTGTATGGCAAGATTGAAGAGGAAGTTTATGTCTGTCAACCTCTAGGGTTTGAAGATCCAGAGTTCCCTGACAGAGTTTATAAGGTAGAAAAGGCATTATATGGTCTACATCAAGCTCCTAGAGCTTGGTATGAGACTTTATCTACCTATTTATTAGACAATAGATTTCAGAGAGGTCAGATAGATAAGACTTTTTTCATTAAAAGAGTCAAAAGTGAAAAACAAACTCTTATCTATCTGACCTCTCTAAAATTGGTAAGAATGAAAAACAAAAAGAGAGATGTGTGAAACAAAAACAGATAGAGTGACTTTGTGAGCTAAAAGAAATGAGAGAAATTGGTGAGAATGAAAA
>BQNB010156981.1:0-15207 GCA_026074375.1 Tanacetum coccineum | reverse complement strand
ATAAACAGCTTTTAAATACTTAAATCCATAAGTAGAAAGTGAGTATGATATAAATCAAGTAACCGAGTTGTAAAAAAGTATGAGTATGTAAACAAGTTGTAATGAGCATGTATTCTCCCCCGAGATTTGTAAAATAATTGTAAAATAAGTAAAAGAGAGGGGGGCTATAAACTCACCTTAAGTGATGGTAATATCGGCAATGAAAAGGTAAGCACGGAAAAATGATGCACGAAAACTTTAACCACAACCTAAAGTAGTAATATATTTTTAGGATAATGAAAACTAGTGTTCAATGATGAAAATGCCTTAATATGAGTCCTATATCACCCGTACACAGTTGCGTTAAGTTTTACCAGTTAAAACGTGGGTTACGGAAAAGTAGAATGTTTATTTTTATGTTTTTAAAAGTTTCATATATTTGTGAGTGGCCTATTTTGTCGCTCAGTATCTCCTTCGTTACGGGTTCTAACAATGTGAGGCCGGACTTTCTAGAAACTAAAAGTTATGTACTTTAATATGTTAGTTTATCATTTTATCCCACTCAGATTCCAACTGCCTCGAAAATAGTGTTCAAACAGGCGGGTCGTGAAGATTTAACTGTTTCTTCCAGACTTAGAAAATATTCAGGTTTATCTCTGTATCTATTAGTCACGAGGTCAGATGTTTCATGGACAATAACTTTCTCATATCAACACCTTTTCGGATGATTTCAGAGGCTGTGGAAAGCCATCTTGGTAGACATCAAAAGTATCTTTTATGACAGAACCTAATTCTAACAACAAAAACCTCAAAATCAAGCTCCAATTATGCTACTCACGTTTTGTTTTCTTACATTTGGCAGCTTTGTGTTTAAATACACAATTTTTCATTTGATCATATCTTACTCTTCCGATGTCCGTTTTTAGTGATTTAAATTGCTAAATTTATGTCATTGAGTCCTCTACAAACCCCACTACTGTCTCGACTCTTAAACCCATCCTAGAGTGGTCGTAGTTTGCTACCCATTTCGTGATTTCTACAATTTTCCAATCTTTTGTTTATAAGAATGAGACTACAAGACTACTACCATTTGGTCTAGGTTTCATACATATCATTTAGGTGACCTTAGAATAAAGTGTAGTGATAAGGTTTTAAGTCGAAAATCCATTTTAAGTTGGTTTTTACGAGAATATGTACATACATCAGATAGATACGCATTTTCATTCGAATCCTACCAAAAATACATCCATGGGCTCTACTTTTCATTCGTAAGTTATTTATAATGTCTAAGTGTGGTGTCAGGAAGCTAAATCCGATGCTAGTTAAGTTTAAACAAAAGAAAACCAACTCGTGTACACTACATCAGGTAGTTTTGCATATTTCATTCGAAAATATGTTTTTAAGTATCAACATGGCATGGGTGATATAAGATGAATGCTATATGATGTGTAGAGTGTAAACAAGTATGAATGAGTTTAGTATAAGCTTACTTGATGATGGTAATAGTCATGAAAAATGACACGAAAACCCTAAGTTGAAAACCCTAATTGACGATATGTAACCCAAATAAGCTTCCAATACCTAATAACCATCACCTAATACCAAAAACTTGTGTTTCTTCTTGCTTGTTTTGCTGCTGCCGTGTACAAGATAGGAGCATAGAGAGTGTGGTATATTTTGTATACTAAGCGAAGTGTAAGAAATATGCCCAGCATCGTCTGAGATTCAATACATGCTGTGGTGGATTCAGGCATGGTCCTCTATGACCATTTACCTGCTATGAAAGCGTGGGAAAATGGGGTTTTGGTGACACCATTGCTGCTACTGTTACTTCATTTTCATTAAATTTGCTATACATTATATCTGGTATACCTTATGAGATGCAGATGGTTTGTTACGATTTGGATTTTCTGCTGATACTTCATGGAAAAATTCCATGCCTAGCAATCTTATTCACGTGCCTATGGTGGTACAAAAAGAGAGCATGGGGGACAAGGTTGAAAGATAGCACCGGAAAGGTGCGGGATTTAAGAACACGCCAATGTCTTAGGTATGTGAGGTAGGGTATTAATATATGTTTACATTCTACTAGGATGCATGAAAGTTTGATTTAGACTAGAATAATACAGGAGGATGGCTGACTTGCATAAGGCGTGGGGTGTGTTTGCATGCAATCACTATATCAGATTTATATTCCATGGGTATTTGAAAAGAAAATGGTTTTTTTGTTTGGTTACTGGTTCGAAACCAAGAAGAAACAAGAGATGCAGGAACTTGTTGCTTGTTTCTGCTAGGTGTCTTGACTAAGTGTAGAAGAAGTGAAATCTATGAACTCTTTGTAAAATAATAACTATGGAGGTTCTTGTGTTTGGTTTTCCAGTCGTGTGTTTGAGAGAGAGGTGGGAGAGTTTGCTTGTAAATGTTTGTTGTGAAATGAAGTGTTAAAAGATATGTTTCTAATATAGGAAGAGAAGTATGGTGTTTATTATTTTATAAAGACTAGGTTAGACAATATAGGATAAGATGGAAATGACAACTCAAACATGCTTGGTCCCCTTTTCTTTTGTTGCCATGTGATGTAGACCAAAGGGAGACAAAAGGAGATTGTGTGGCTTAAAACATGAAGGTTAATGGCTAAAGTGAAGATCCAAGGTCCAAGTTATTATAAATTAAGCTAGTTTAGTGTAATATTTAATTTGTTTCTTGTTTGCATAATTTAATGACAGGCAAGGTATAGGTTTTTCTAAAGGATAAATTATACTAATTTTTAATGTATTGGTTATAAGAGTTGGGTATTTGTTGAAGTGTATATAGGTTAATGGGATTTTACTATTATCAAAAAGTGCGATAAACGTAAAACGATTTACGTAACGTATAAAAAAAATTTAAAATATGAAAAACTTAATTCTTATGTCGTAAAAATAATATAACAACTTGTTTACATAAACTTTTAATTAAATTTGGTTTTTGATGCCCCGATTACGTTCGAATGTTGACTTTTTAGTTTACGCTAATTTGAAAAAAATAACAAGATGACGCGTAAAAGTTTAAAATAATTAGTTTGAAATATTTATTGACGTACAAGGACGGGGCGAAAATGTGAATTGTTACAGTACCTACCCCTTAAAGAAATCTCGTCCCGAGATTTAATTTGTGTTAACCGATTGTGTGACAAAGAAAAGATTTAAGGTTTAATAAACCAGTTCTAAACAAGACGCTGATAACTTTATTCGGCAAAATTTAATGTTTCTACAATTCTCAATATATCAAAAAATTTGGCTATGATTGACTAGTATATCTAATCCATCAAAATGGGTATCTAAAAAAAATCATTACATGTCTTATAACTGACGTAAACGCGTTATAAAGAAAGTCCCTTAATAGTGAAAGCATCGAAGGAAAACCGTAAGCCAGCGTGAGTATGCTCTGTATAAGGTTTCAAATGTTCAAGGACGGGGTCTCGTTTATGAATCTATATTCTTCGATGATTAATTAACGACGAGGCTAATTGAAGTAAGTTATCCAACATACTTAGGCAGTACAGGATGTTTTCGCGACCTAAGAGGATGGTGTTCTATTAGTCTGAAATGAATAGTCCTGGCTAACTCTATCGTCGATAGGTGTTTTAACAAGTTTAAGGGGGTGGTTGTCATTACCTATTTGATAAAGTTTATACCAAGCTGAGGCCGCTCAGGACAACAAAAACACAACAACCAAAACGACAATAACTATAACAAATGGTGATGGGATGCCGAGAATGAGGACATTTCGAGAAACAATATTCTCATAATAAAGTTTAACAAATGAGAGGAGCTCGCGGAAGAGCTTATGCGATAGATGACGGAATATGGTACGCATCATCGTTAGATTATCGTGGACGAAACAAATCCATATAGCTCAAGTGTGCACCAGTCGTTAGCTCCACAAACGTCGAAGAACATAAAGATTTGTAACTTGCAAAAGTAATAAACTTCAGAAAGGGATAAAGAATTCTAGCGAGGCCTAAAGATTTTCTGCGTATGACAAGACATTATGTATTTCTTTTTTAAAGGCCTATTTAAAAAACGTATTTCCGGTTGATTATCAGGTTCGAGTTCATACTCGTCTCATATCGGATACCATTAAGCCCACTCATTTATAATTCATTACTTACATAAAGGAGCGTCCTAATTTATGTAAGTAAGAAATGATAAACTTATGGTTCGGGGATTTACAATTTCTTTATTTAACTGAAGAGGCGTCCCAATCCTTTCAAATAAAGAGATTATAAATCATCCTACTTAATAATTTCCGATGCAATACGCGTACTCACATAACCTTCAAGGTGGTGGATGACATGACGAAGCATGTGCTCTAATGAGTATGGGACGAGTGTCTAAAACTCGTCTTCAGAGACGGAGAGTCAAACAATCAGGTGAGATCAACATAGAGTTCAAGATAGTTAATGGGTACTCGATTAGAGTAAATAATTTAAAGGTCTCTATGAATGAGTTAACATAGCGATTATCATATCAATCCTCCTATTACAAGTCCCGCCCATACAAGACTTGTAATATTTAGATTCATACATAATCCCATGTAAACAGAATTATGACGGCTTCCGTGTAATACGATATCGTATAAAGTTATGAAGAAAATAATGTTCTTAGAGACCATTGTTTAACTTACAATGTCTGAGAATGAAATGAGACCATTGTGCAACCCACAATGTCTAAGAAGTAAAATGAGACCATTGTGTAACTTACATTGTCTGAGGTATAAATGAGACCATTGTACAACTCACAATGTCTAAAAAGTAAAATGAGACCATTATGCAACTCACAATGTCTTAAGAACGCTCTGGTATTTATATAAATAACTCCTTAGAATTAAATAAACTACGGATAAACGCAAAAGATGTAATCATATATTATTACATAAATGTATGTCACTGTAAGCACTTAATGCGCAACGTAATGAAGCCTAAGCAAGTAGCGTGTATGCACTTTGAACAATGTTGTTGGTGAATGCCGATGTTTGTGAAAACGACTATAGTCTAGGGTAAAATATGCAACCTAGTTCTCTATAGCCAGTGCTCTGATACCAATCTTTAACACCTCCCAACATTTCAACAACGCACAGAATACCAATTGGTCTCTACTTCATAATACACAACACAAGCGCAAGATACAAGAGAAACTACCTCGTAAATGTGTCGTTTGTAAAATAAACTTGTTGATTTTTCTGAAATCAAAATAATAGTTTGTCCCATATATGCATCACAAGCAAAGCTTGAAAAGGGCGACCCAACGAGATTTGATCATTTGTAGAAATCCAATTATGAAATCTTGTCAATTTAGACTCCAATGCACATCAGATAATCCAATCATCTAATTCACCTGAGAAAAACATGCTTAAAAAACGTCAACATAAAGTTGGTGAGTTCATAGATTAGTTTAAATATAAATGTAAGTTTCAAATGAATGTATTTGTCCACTGTATCATTACAGTACCATGTAAAAATCCCAAAGATTTATAAAGAATGCATGACCAATTTAATGTCACCAAAATGTTTCAAGTATGTATTGCCATAGTTATTTCATGGCACAATAAATATCCGTGTGATTATCAAATCAATGATTACAATTAACTCTAAGTTTATGAAACTGCGCGACAGTAGACTTGTAATGGTATGCCACTTTATTCAAGGCACCGTAAGAAATGTACCCATCGTAGTGTTCCCGCTCCAAGAAACCGCGGGCAGTAAAAAAAATAATGTGTTCCCCACATGGGTGTTCCTATCCAAGAACACCCGGGCATAGTATGCCAAATAATTAGTTCCCTCATGTGTGTTCCCTCCAAGAACACCCGAGCCAGTAATGATTGTTGGCCCCGCAGGCGCTAATCAAATCGTAATCCGACATGGTATAACGTTCGTTCCCGGTGATAGCTAGTCACCCGAACGGGGATTGTCAATCCCAAATAGATCTATCTTATAACATTCGCGCTTACCCTCTGAGTAATTAACAGTTCATGCAACTTAAGCTAATCCATAATCATTTCAAAAGTAAAGTATGCATTCGTGACCAAAAATGAAGTCAAGTAATGTATCCCATAGCGAGCTATGTAAATGAGTATGTAAACCAATTTGTAAACAATCCTGTAAATGCATTTGTAAACAAGCATGTTCTCACCCCAAAAATATATGTAAAACCAGTAAAACATGGGCGTAAGAAACTCAACCTTCAGCTGATGGTAATAACGGCCATGAAAAGGTAAGCAGAAAAAAAAGATCAACGGAAACTTAAAACACACAACCCAAAGTTTATATAATAATATTTTTTAGGATAACGAAAAGTAGTGTTCAATGATGAAAATGCCTTAATGTGAGTCCTATATCACCCGTACACAGTTGCATTAAGTTTTACCAGTTAAAACGTGGGTTACGGAAAAGTAAAATGTTTATTTTTATGTTTTCGAAAGTTTCATATATTTGTGAGTGGACTATTTTGTCGCTCAGTATCTCCTTCGTTACGGGTTCTAAGAATGCGAGGCCAGACTTTCTAGAAACTAAAAGTTATGTACTTTAATATGTTAGTTTATCATTTTATCCCGACATTCTGAATTTCCATTGACCTCATAAAATAGTGTTTCAAAACAGGCGGGTCTGAAGATTTAACTGTGTCCTCTTCCAGACTTAGAAAAGTTATTCATGTTTAATCCTGTATCTCTAAAAGTCACAGGTCAAATGTTTCATGGAAACAAATAACTTTCTTCATATCAACTCCTTTCGGATATTTCAGGGGCTGTGGAAAGCCATCTGGGTAGACATCAAAAGTATCCTTATGACAGAACCTAATTCTAACAACAAAAATCTCAAAATCAAGCTCCAATTATGGTACTCACGTTTTGTTTTCTTACATTTGGCAGCTTTGTGTTTAAATACGCAGTTTTTCAATTGATCATATCTTACTCTTCCGATGTACGTTTATAGTGATTCAATTGCCTAAATTTATGTCACGGAGTCCTCTTACAAATCCCACATAGTCCCGACTCTAAAACAAAAACCCGAACCTAGAGTTGTCCTAGTTAGCTACCCCATTTTCGTGATTTCTACAATTTACCAATCTTATATTGTTTTTAAGAATGAGACTACGAAGACTACTACCGTTTGGTCTAGGGGTTCGCACATATCATTTTTGAGGTGAACATAGAAAAAAGTGTAGTGATAGGTTTGAAGTCAGAAAACTCCATTTTAAGTTGGATTTTTACGAGAATATGTAAATACATCAGATAGATACGCGATTTTCATTCGAATCCGTACAAAAATACATCCATGGCTCTATTTCATTCTAAGTTTATTTATAATTGTCTAAGTGAGGCGTCCACGATGCTATATCCGATGGCTAGTTAAGTTTTAAACAAAAGAAAAACCAACGCGTGAACACTACATCAGGTAGTTTTGCATATTTCATTCGAAAATATGTTTTTAAGTATCAACATGGCATGGGTGATATAAGATGAATGCTAAATGATGTGTATGAGGATTGTAAACAAGTATGAATGAGTTTAGTTATAGCTTACTTGATGATGGTAAAGTCATGATAAGATGACACGCAAACCCTATAGTTGAAAACCCTAATTGACGATATGTAACCCAAATAAACTTCCAATACCTATAACCATCACCTAATAACAAAAAACATGTGTTTTCTTCTTGCTTGTTTTTGCTGCTTGTGGCCGAGGTACAAGATAGGAGCATAGAGAGGGTGGTATATTTTGTATACTAAGCGAAGTGTAAGAAATATGCCCAGCATCGTCTGAGATTCAATACATGCTGTGGTGGATTCAGGCATGGCCCTCCTATGAACCATATCCTTGCTATGAAAGCGTGGAAAAAGGGGTTTTGGTGACTAGCCCTCAATTGCTGCTACTGTTACTATTTCATTTTCTTTAAATTTGCTAATACTTATATCTGGTACAAACGAACCTTAAAATGAGATTCTGTGCAGCTATGAGATGCAGATGGTTTGTTACAATTTGGATTTGCAGCTGATACTTCATGGAAAAATTTTCCTGCCTAGCAATCTTATTCACGTGCCTATGTGGTAGCAAAAAGATGAGGCATTGGGGACAAGTTGGAAGGAAAACACTTGAAAGGTGATGGATTCAAGAGCACGCCACAATGTCTTAGGTAAGGTGAGGGTATGGTCTTAAATATATTTTTACAATTCTTAACTAGATGCAAGAAAGTTTGATTTAGACTAGAAATAATACAGGAGGATGGCTGACTTGCATAAGGCGTGGGGTGTGTTTGCTATGCAATCTACTATAACAGATTTATAATTCCATGGTAGTTATGAAAAGAATATGGTATTTTTTGATTGGTTACTGGGTCAAACCAAGAAGAAATAAAAGATGCATGAGAAACTTTGTTACTTGTTTCTGCTAGTTCCTTGACCTAAGTGTAGAAGAAGTGAAATCTATGTAACCTTTGTAAAATAATAACTATGGAGGTTATGTGTTATGGTTTTATCTAGCCGTGTGTTTGAGAGAGATTTGGAAAAGTTTCTTGTAAATGGTGTTGTTGAAATGAAGTGTTAAAAGATGTGTTTCCCTAATAAAGGAGAGAAGAAGTATGGTTGTATTATTTTAATAAAGACTAGGTTAAGACCAAATAGGATAAGATGGAAATTGACAACTCAACATGCATGTCGTCCTTTTCTTTTAGCTTTTGTTCCCGTGTGATGTAGAACCAAATGGGAGACAAAAGGAGCTTTGTGGATGGCTAAAACATTAAGGTTAATGGTAAAGTGAAGATCCAAGGGTCAAAGTTTTATTAAAATTAAGCAGTTATTGAAGATTTGAATTGTTTCTTGGTTTGCAATAATTTGAAGGACGGCAAGTATGTTTTCTAGAAGGAAATTATACAAAATTTTATGTATTGTATAAGAGTGGGTATTTTGTTTGAAGTGTAGATATGTTAATGGTTACTTTTATGCAAAAGTTTTCCAAGGTTGCGAAACGTAAACGTTTTACGTAACGTATAAAAAAATAAAATATGAAAACTTAATTATTATGTTCGTAAAAATAATATAACACTTGTTTGACATAAACTTTTATTTGTTTGATGCCCGTTTACGTTGAATGTTGACTTTTAGTTTACGCGATTTGAAAAAAATAAAAGTGAGCGCGTAAAAGTTTAAAATAATTAGTTGAATATTTATTGACGTAAAGGACGCGAAAATGTGAATTGTTACATAAAGAATTTTAAAAAATTTTACAAAATTTTTATAAAAATTTCGTACTTTTATAAATCTTAATTTAAAAAAAATGAAATTTTTTTCGTACTTTTTAAATAAAAAATAATAATTTACGTTGTTATTCGTTAAAAAATTTTAAAAAATAAAAAAAAAATTCGTACTTTTTAAAATCTAAATTTTTTAAAATAAATTTAAATCTTTTTTTGTACTTTTTATATTTAAAAAAAAAATTTAGGTATTTAAAATTTTTTTTCGTACATTTTTAAATTTAACAAAAAAATCATTTTTTTAAAAGTTAAGAAAAAATAAAAAGTTAAAACTTTTTTACTCTTTACATCGAATTTTTTTTACTTTTTTTTCTTAACTTAAAAAAAAATTAATTTTAAATTTACTTTTTTTTTAAATTAAGATTTTAAAAAGTATGTAATTTTTTTAAAAACTTTTTGTAAAAAAATTTAAATTTTTTAAGAAAAAATAACGTAATTTTTTTTAAATATAAAAAGTACGAAAAAAGATTTAAATTTTTTCAAAAAATTTAAGATTTTACAAAGTACAAATTTTTTTTGAAAGAATTTGTAAATGTTTTTTAATTTGGATATGAGTTTTAAAAAAAATTTAGACATAAAAAATATTTTTTAAATATAAATAGTACGAAAAAGGATTTAAATTTATTTTAAAAAATTAAGATTTAAAAAGTACGAATTTTTTTATTTTTAAATTTTTTTTAACGAATAACAACGTAATTTTTTTTAATTTAAAAAGTACGAAAAAAATTAATTTAAAAAAAATAGATTTATAAAAGTACGAATTTTTTTAAAAATTTTGTAAATTTTTTTTAAATTCTTTACGTATAATAACATAAAAACATTTTTTTTAATTTAAAACGAACGAAAAAAATTACAAGTTTAGTCCCTATAATGGAAAAGACCAAAATGCCCTCACAAATATTAGACTTAACGAAAAAAGTTAACGACCATCCTAAATAGGGACGGCCGGCGTTACAAGTTTCAAAATTAGGGACGCCCACTGTAATTAAAATGAAATAGGGACGAAACTTGATGTTTGGTATAAACCATAGGGACGAAACATGTAATTTTTTCTAAATATTATATAAATGATACGACAATATTTCTTAACGTTTTTATAGTCCAAACGGACTCGAAAACACTCGTAAGCCACTTTTTATATTTCTATCAGAATGTTATATTTTTATAAAAATTATGGAAAATTATTTATAAAAATTAATTAGTTTTTGTAATTTCTATTTATTTGAAATCTTTGAAAACTCGTAACTTGCTCATTTTAGCTCCGTTTCACGTGTTCTTTATATGTATGAAATCGGGCCGAAATAATCTTTTCAAATATAATACTCACTATTTTTATGAAAATCTGAGTTGAAACAGTAAATTTAAAATGTGTTTATAAAACTATTTTTATAAACTTAAATCTTTCAAAACCCGTAACTCCTTCGTTTTAATTCCGTTTTTAGAGTTTTTTATATGCACGGGTTCCTATTGAGATGCTCTATCATAATAAAATATTTATAAAATATTCTCAGTTTCGAATCAGTGTCAGTTTTTATAAAACTGTTTTTTATAAAAACACTTTTATATAATTAATTATCGCAAACTCGTAAAATTCATAACTTCTTCGTTATAGCTCGGTTTTTCAAGTTCTTTATATGCACGGAATCCTCAAAATGAGTACTATCTAACTCAGTAGGTCTTACATTTTATAAAAATTTGAATTCCAATAGTAGGCTCAAAACAGTTTACATACATACATATATATATTTGAAAAAAAGTTCGAAAATATGAAAAAAAGTTCAAAAATTTCAAAAAAGTTCCAAATTTTAAAAGAAATTGAAAATTTGAAAAAAAAGTTCAAAAATTTGATTAAAAGTTCGAAAATTTGACAAAAAAGTTCAAAATTTTGAAAAAAAAATTGATTTTTTTTAAAATTTGAAAAAAAATTCAAACTTTTTTTCAAAATATGTGTTACGGCATCTCTTAGTATGATAAGAGCATCAGGTTAAGTTATGGCATCTGTTTTATTTGTTTTGTGTATCCATTTGTATAAACATTAGGGCATCATTTTGTATGTTTCATCCAAAATATGTGTTAAGACATCTCTTAGTATGATAAGAGCATCATGTTAAGATAGGCATCTGTTTGTTTTGTTTAGTGCACCCATTTGTATGAACATTAGGGCATCATTGTGTACGTTTAGGGCATGTATTTGTATGATTAGAGGGTAACATGTAATCAGAGTCAGTTATCGATTATTGTTATGATATGGGTATCTGTTAGTGTGATTAGGGCATCAAACGAATTGTTACAATATTTGTTTTGTATAATTAGTGCATTCAAAATATTTGTTACGACATCTCTTAGTATGATAAGAGCATCATGGTAAGTTAGGGCATTTGTTCATTTTGTTTAGTGCATCCATTTGTATGAACATTAGGGCATCATTATGTATGTTTAGGGCATCTATTTGTATATTTAGGGTAATGTGTAATCATAATAAGTGCTTATTGTTATGATAAAGGCATCTGTTAGTACAATTAGGGCATCACACGAATTGTTACAACGTTTGTATGTATAATTAGTACATCCAAAATAAGTGTTACGACATCTCTTAGTATGATAAGAGCATCATGTTAAGTTATGGCATTTGTTTGTTTTGTTTAGTGCATCCATTTGTATGAACATTAGGGCATTATTGTGTATGTTGCATCCAAAATATGTTGTTGGGAATTACAGATTTGATGATTACAAAACCCATAAGCAGAAATGAAAACAGAAGAAACAATGAGGACCTAATATGTAATAGTTAGTTAGCTTTATTAGTAAGCTAGGGTTTCTTGTAACCTCCCTCTATGATATAAAGAGGGTAGGCATCTAGGTTACAGGCATCCATTTCATAGCAGACTTCTCCAATGAGAGTCTAGACGCTTAGAAAGCGTGTTTAGTAGTTAGCTAGTTAGTTTCTTTATCATGTTTGAATAAAGAAAACCTTATTAGTAATGTTGATTGTATTCTTATTTCATATTCCGCTGTGCTTAATCAATCAATGTTATTCATACCCTAGTTGAGTCCAGATTCTTGGATTTTACATTTATTTTTAGGGTTTTACGCATTTACTTTTAATTTTCATCATATAGTTAAATCGCGTAAACTAAAAATCAACATTCAACATAAACCGTCATCAAACAAATAAAAGTTTAGGTCAAGCAAGTGTTTTATAATTATTACGAAGATAATTTATAACTTTTCACTTTTTATTTTTATCAGTTACGTAAAACGTTTACGTGTCCCAATAAATTACATGTATGCATGCACGGAAGCACCAATACCCATCCATACTTCAACAAATACCCACTCTTATACCCGATACACAAAATTTATATCATTTCTATCCTAACCTATGTCTTGGCTGTAACAATTCTTGTTTTAGGTCATTGTACGACGTTATATATTTCACTATTTATTTTTAGTCTCGTACGCGTTTGCTTTTAATTTTAATCGTTAAGTTAAATCGCGTAAGCTAAAATTATCATTCAACGTAAACGGGCATCAAACAATTAAATGTTTATGTCAAGCAAGTGTTAGATAATTATCTAGAGGATAATTATTAACTTTGTACATTTTATTTTTATTGGTTACGTAAAGTGTTTACGTTTCGCGATAAAATACGTTTCGGCATTCCTAGAACCACCAAAACTATTCTACGCTTCAATAAATACCCATTAATATACCCAATACTCAAAGTCTTATAAAACTTCACTCATGTTAACATTGTTGGTCAAATTGTACATAAAATAAATCAACTAGAACCTACATTTACAAGTATTACATATACCTTTAGTCTTTACATAATTTAACTTCAAGTATAACTAGATATATTTATACAAGATATCAAAAAAATCAACTAGTACACCTCCCCCCCTAAATTCGGATGAGAAGAAGTCCTTAGGGGACATTTAGCACACAAAAATCTTGCCAAGTCCTTTGTACAATATAAGACTCATTAAACCTTAACATGACTAGTTGTTTTGACCAAGACTTTCCTTTAAACTCCTCATATTGTCTTGGACTCTTAATAGTGGTCTTGGACTAGTCAAAGTTGTATATAAGGCATGCACTAGAAAGATAAACACATACACTTCATTTCCTTAGTAGAAAAACTTCACCAATCTCTTTGTCTCTCCCTCATAGCCCACGGCTTGAACAAACACCCCTAACAAATCCATACAAATTTTATTTAGCAAGTATACAAGTGATCTTACAACATATCTAAGATATACCAAGAAGGTTTGAAGGTTTAGTTAAGCATTTACAAGGGTTAATCAAAAAAGGTTTTGGATTAGGGTTTCATTAGAATTAGGTTTTTCATAGTATTGGAAGCTTGGGTTTAATATCTAAACTAGGGTTTAGATCTTGTTGTTCATCATCTTACATCATATTAAGGTTATCTAAAACTCTTAATCTCTTTACATTTGTGATTTTATGAATATATAATGTTTATATAGTGAATCACCATCTAGGAATATTATTAACATGTAAAATGGATTTTTACATTTGTTCATGGTTTGATAAGCTTTTTCATATGTTATGTTGATATTGAGATCATGTAATAATGAAAGTATAAGTATTATACAAGTGTTGGTTTATCTATAAAAAGTATATATAAACTAGTTACCTCAAAGTTTACTTAATAAGTTTATAAGTAAAAGTGATAAGAGGACTTGTTATCATGGACATTTCTTGGACAAATGATGGACTAAAGACCTTAATTATATAATACATGTGATATAAGTTGTTGCAGAGGACTTGTAACAAAGTGACTAAACTAAAAAGTTATAAAAACAAGTTTTAAACACATTTTAACAAAATGATCAAAAGTTGCTGTTTTAAATTCGAATATAAAGTATATATTTTATATTTTTATAAAATACTAAATGTTACAAGGATGGTAGGCATGTAGAGAACTCGAAAAACCAATTTATAACGAAGGAGATACGGCATTTGCAAGTTATACGATAATAAACGCTTTTATAAAAGAAATTTTATAAAAACTTATTACAATTCACCTTTGATATAAATGATTGGTTATTTTTCTCAGAAAAGTACATATTTTTAGGATTCCAAAACATTAAGAATCATAAATTTTAGATCTATAACGAAGGAGTTATGGATTTTTCATGTTTACGATAATAAATACGTTTATAAAAATAATTTTATTAACTATGAACAGTAAAAATCACTATTCATCTCAGATACATTTTGGAAAATACATTAGTTAGATAAAACTTTTAATTACAAGACGTGCTCGAAAGAATCACTAAAATCGGAGTTAAAACGAATAAGATACGACGTTTACGATAGTTAAATTTATAAAAGTGCATGAACAGTAAAAAGTACTGTTCACCAAAGGACTTAAAATATGAAAATATAATACTTTGACAACTCTTCTTAATACGAAAGCATGGACATAAGAAACGTACGAAACGGACTTAAAACGAGAAAGTTACGCTGTTTTTACTAAAGATATATTCATAAACGTTTTTACTTTATAAATATGATTTCACAAATACAATTAGTTGGTGATGTAGCTATATAGAATTATATACGGTCTTAGTTATTCAAAGTACTTAGTACTCATATGGCCTATAATTAATTAGGTTGCATTCGGGCGTATTCATGACGCATTTCTGTTAGTGATTTACATTATCGATTCACTCACTCAAGGTGAGTTCATAGCCCCATGTTTTACATTTATAATGATTTACAAGTTTTGGGGTGAGAAACATATGCATGTTTTACAAATGGACACAAGTGGATATTTTACATTACGATTACGTGTTTGCCTAAGTAGCGATAACCCTCTGAGCCCATTATCATGAATTGTCATTTACTTGTTGTGAGCGTGAATGTTATAAATAGATCTATTTGGGATTGAAATCCCCATTCGGGTGAGTCAT
>BQNB010156980.1:0-15207 GCA_026074375.1 Tanacetum coccineum | reverse complement strand
AACGGATATGTGTATTCTACACTTATCAGCCTTCAAAACATTTAGATTTCCATAAGCGACAACCAAAATCTCCATCGCCGAATTACCTTCAAGGACCTGAGATAAAACATGCTAAAACGTCATCAATAATGTTGAGTGGGTAGGGCTTAAAGCCAAGTCCAATATTTCTATTTTAATACATTGGGCCTAGTGGCCCAATTAGGCCTTATGGCCCATTCAAGCTTGTAAATGAGTCTTATTATAGATTTTCGGGTTCTCGAGGTCGGGACATGTTTATTATCAGTAAGTTAACTTTTAAAAACTCCCAAGAAGTGGGTCCTACCACCTCGGGTTTTAGTTACAAAAATCGCTTTACATAGTATAGTGTTCGGGTAGTAGTAAATTTTGTATACTTTTATGTTTACGAAAATAGTCGTAATTTATAAACCGTAAATGGTATAATTTATATATTTATATGCTTGGCTTCATATTTAAGTCCACTTTACAGATTTAAACTCATTTTAGTACATCTTTTAGTCATACATATACATAGGGTTACTTTTATACATAAAGGTCAAGTTACAAATTCGGACTGAAATCTCACTTTCACCATTTTTGATGCCATTTACAAACCATAATGAATTGGTTGATCATCCAATTGGTCCAGAACCTACATGATTTTATCTAGGTCTCATAGTTTTAACTTTTTAACCAACTCAGTACGTAAGTATGACTTTTTGTGCCATCTGTATAGCAAGGTCAGAATCAACTAGTTTTAGTATTTTGTCCATAACTTACTCAATTTTTACATTCCAATGGGGATCCAATTTGCTACATGATCACAAGACATTTGTCTACAACTTAGAGTATTCAAATCAACTCTCAAAGTTACTCAAAATTCCAGAACTTACTGTTAACATCAGCCCATAATTTTTAGTGATTTCTAGCTAGTTTCAATAGTTGATTAAGCCATTTTTAATCTAGATTTATGCATGCATGGACAATTTCACCTCTTGATCATCATATATCATACATTTACATATACAATAAGGAAATTATAAATACAATAATAATGAAAACAAGTAGAGTTTTACCCCAAATAAATGATGAGAATGATCAATTGATCAAAAAAAACAATATAACCCTTCTACTCCAACTTTGATCTTCACCCAAATTATTTTAGATCACCATTTTCATTACCCAAAAACTTGATAAAAACTTGTTTAACTTCAGCCCATATAAGTTCAAAACCTTCTTATAACTCCTTTAGATCATCTTCAAAATACAAGGGTTATACTAGGTGTTCATGTTCACTAGTGTTCTTCATTGTTTGATCTTCAAAATTAAGAATGTGTGTGTGTTTCTTGGCGTCAAAGGGTGAGAGGAGAAGAGAAAAATGCAGATTTTCTTTGTTAAAGTGTGGCTTGTGTGTGTATTTTTGGTCAAAATGAGCTTATGTATGTGTAGAAGTGAAATGCCAAGTGTTAGCTTGAAATGTGAGGTTGGATGACACATGGGGGTCAATTGTGGATCCCTTCCACTTTTGATCCCCCTTAGGTTAATGGGAAGAGTTATAAAAAAACTTGTCCCACATTTTGTAAATGCGGGTATTATCAAAGTTCGATATTTAAAAAGGTACGATTTGTAGTCGTTTTTCGTAAAAAGTAAAAATAGTACGAGACACGAAAAATAAAAACGAATGTAATAAAAATATTTCTACGGAAATTTAATAACATAAACGTCGATACTTAACGTAGGATTCTCCGGTTCTTCGTCGACGTTACTTAATTTTACAAATGTAAGCCCTAATTTCTTCCCGGTTAGTCGTGAGTTCATATCTCAACATAAAATTGAAAATTATAATTAATACTCGAGAATAAAATAACGACCTGAATTTGACGGATTGTCACAAAATCAATACGGTGGAAGCGATTTTGTTTATAGTATATTATCTGTAGGGAAACATGTACACTTTTATTAAAATAAAATCAGATAATAATCAATAAATAATTAACAGAAAATAAATGACAGAAAATAAAACAAACAAAATAGGGTAGTAGATAGAAGCAAAAGACAGACATCAGTAAACGATAATAAATAAAACAATTAAAAGGATTACTAGATCAATCAAGCGAAACACTCTTTGATGGCAAGTGTTTGACACGCTTAGCACTTTTAAGGAGTTGAGGCATGTGTTTGAAAGCTTCCTTAAAAAAGATTCGTTGTTTCCTATGGTTTACACAAAAAACCAAAACAGTAAGTTGTTACTGATGAACTTAACAAAATGCCTGGAATATCACATTTCAGCTGTGTGTACTCCAGAAATCAATTAATACTTATACTTATGGTTTAATGTGTGCTCAAAAAGATATGGACTTAGGGCCTCTATTTTATACATTATAGAGTCTCATAAGTTTACTCATTCCACCGATGTGGGATAGAAATAACATATATTCCTCTTTATCAGCTTGGTACCAAATGCCTAACTTTTGAGGACGCATATCTCATTCATATCAACTCCATTTTGTTTGGACATACTTTAGCTTTTTGCAAAGCTCTCTTCAAGGAGAACGCAAAGCTACCAACCAACACAAATATATGTAACATATACATACATTAAATATTGTCCAAAGTTTGCAAAAAATCATTTTGCAAAACCATTTTTCCAACAATCCCCCACATGAATGGAGATCGGTCGAAAACACATGATAGATTCGGCGAAATTTCTGCGGTTAAGTCCTGCATAGGATAGGTAGGTGTGACCCTTTGAACCTTCCCTTGTGAGATGCACTTAGTCTCCTAGATCTGAGTAGACGCGATGTCCTTGAACTCAACATCTGTTCACGTAAATGATAATACACACTCACACAAGACTCTCACTGACCTTGTCAAGTCCTATTAGTCGTGCTTGTTATGGTCATGAACACTAGCCTGAATCTGCAAGAGCTCTTAGGAATTACGCCCCCCAATTCCCTTCGAAGCAACCTCACTTCTATCTCAAATAGGTGATTTCATCTTGAATCATTAAAAACATATGTTTTGAGATTTCATCTTGAATCATTATGCTTTATGATTTCATCTTGAATCATTAAGCCATATGTTTAACCTCTCAACAAGTCACATTGTTATAGGAATGGACTAGGAAGTTACTATATTAAGTAACTCCCCCACATTGACGTGACTTCCCCCACATTTCTATGATTAGGTTGTCCTATTGAACCCAGATCTTAGGATCTCCAGTCAACTGGGTTAGGTTTTCCTTCATAGAAACTCATTCCTTTAAGGGCTTTAGTCCCATTCCTTTAGACGACTTACTAACTAACTCTCTGCTTAAGCCTTTCGTAAGCGGATCCGCGATGTTATCCTTTGACTTCACATAGTCAATTGAGATAACTCCTATTGAGAGTAGTTGTCGTATCGAGTTATATAGACGACGGGTATGTCTGGACTTTCCATTATACATTGTGTTATGAGCTTTGCCAATTGCCGATTGACTATCACAATGTATACTAATGGCCGTTACCATGGTTTAGGCCACCTTGGTAATGTCCTCTACGAATTGACGTAGCATTCCGCCTCTTCTCCGCATTTATCTACGCGATAAATTCTTGATTCCATCGTGGACTAAGCTATAAACAGTTTGCTTGGAGACTTCCAAGATATAGAGGACCCCTCCTAGTGTAAACCACATAATCCACATAGTTGATCTAGAATCCTTTATGTCAGATATCCAATTTTGCATCCACTGTATCCCTCATTAACAGCAGGATGTCTGTCCATAATGCAGTCCATAATCACGACTGTATCTCCAGTAATGAATACCCTCGTTATAGCTTTTCCATGTCCATAACTTGGATATTACTCGTATACCTACATAGCCTACTAACTGCAAATGCTAATTCAGGCCGGTACCAGTCATCAAGTAACATTACATGCAATAATCCTTGGAATACTCTTCTTGGCAGACTACCTAAGCCTCTATTCTTAGATAGATGCAAACTGGTGTCAATGTGGCAGTTCTAGCTTGGCCGGAATCCACCCGCATATGAGTATTAAGAATTTGACCACGTAATGTGCTTTGACTAACACAAGTCCATTCTGAGTTCGTATGATCTTTAAATTCCAAGGACACATCACCAACCCATATCCTTCATTCAAATTTGATTTCAACATGTCTTAGTGATCTAATTATCTTGATCGTTACTGCCAACATAAGCATATCATCGACATAACAAACTCAAAATTACATACCAGCACTTGTGTCCTTCACGTAAACACACTTGTCGCATTTATTAATTTTAATCCCCTCTCTAACATGGTGTGGTCAAACTTTTGATGCCACTGTTTGGGAGCTTGCTTTAAGCCATACAACGACTTAACAAGTCTACAAACCTTGCCCTCTTGTCCAGGAGCTATGAAACCCTCAGGTTGGTTCATATATATTTCTTCTTCTAAATCTCCGTTAGAAAAGCCGTTTTTTCATACAACATCCAATTTTGGTGAATTTCCAAATTTCTTAATGCGGCAATAGCAATTATTGTTCTAATCGAGGTTATTCGCGTAACCGGCGAATAAGTATCAAAGTAGTCTAAACCTTCACGTTGTCTAAACCCTTGGATTACCAATCTTGCTTTATATTTTGTCAACGTGCCATCTCTTCATCTTCTTCATGAAAATCCCTTTATAGCCTAGGTGCTTTACAACCAGAGAGGTAAATCCACGAGCTCCACGTATGTTTTGTAAAAAGATTCTATTCACTTTGATGGCATCTCTCCTATTGTTGCCCTTCCGAGGAAGTACCGTTTTCTTTTCCTCGAGTAAGTGTGGGTTCATTTTCTACCATGAACCAAAGAAACAAAATCGGGTCCAATGATTTCCCCGTTTCTTGCCCTTAAGTTGCTTCTTCTTGGTCAACTTCTTTCCTCCTCGGTTTTGATCTTGTCTCTCATCTTGGAGATCATGTATCGTCTCTTTGTCTCTAATCTTGACCAACTTGTCATCTAACCTAGATGAGCTTCAGTTTCCTTTGATAAACAAGGAAATATATGTTTTCAAAGAAAGAAGCATTCCTAGATTCCATTATTGTATTCTTTTGTATATCCGGATTTTTCGATTCATGTACAATGAAACGAAAGCAGTTGCTGTTCTTAGCATATTTTTCCCCCCATAATTTAAAAATAAAAAAAAAATTAAACAATCCTCAAGATTTGTAGTCCAATCTTTTGGGCCTTGGGAGTTGGCACAGCTACCTTAGCTAAACAGCCCCACACTCGTAAGTACTAATATGATGGTTTTCGTCCCATCCATAATTCATAAGGGGTCTCTTCTTTTTCTTTACGAGGTATCTTATTTAAAAGATAAGTAGCCGTCAGAATGGCTTCCCCCCACATGTCCTGACTCATACCAGAACTAATCAACATGGCAGTAACCATTTCTTTCAAGGTACGGTTCTTCCTTTCGGCAATACCGTTTTGCTGAGGTGAATAGGGAGCAGTGAACTCGTGTCTCTAATTCCATGTTATTCGCAACCTAAATCTCGGCGAATGGAGACACGTATTCACCTCCTCTATCACTTCGTACAGCCTTGATTTTCCTACCAAGTTGATTCTCAACTTTGGTTTTGTATAGAGAAAACTTG
Organism: Tanacetum coccineum; assembly: GCA_026074375.1. Taxonomy (NCBI): domain Eukaryota; kingdom Viridiplantae; phylum Streptophyta; class Magnoliopsida; order Asterales; family Asteraceae; genus Tanacetum; species Tanacetum coccineum. Next base: position 9,590 of record BQNB010156980.1, on the reverse strand, counting down.
TCTATTAGGCTCATATTTACTTTCAACAAGTAAACATAAGCAATAACTTTCTACAATCCATCAATAAACAATGAAAAGTACTTATTGCCACCCTTCGTGGGTAGTGATTTCAGATCACATATGTCTGTGTGTATCATATCAAGTGGTTCGGTTGTTCGCTTAACCACTTTGAAAGATGCTCTTGTAAGTTTGGCTTCAACACAAGTTTCACATTTGTATTTAGAATCAATATGAAAGTTTGGTATGCTATTAAATTTAATTAAATGACGCATCGAATTAAAATTTACATGTCCAAGACGACCATGCCACACATTAGAAGACTCCAATCAATAAGCAGAAGATTCATTTTATTGATTTCATTTCCTTGACAACCATTACATTGAGCTTAAACATACCATTCAGGGCATATCCCTTACCAACATACATTTGATTCTTAGACAAGACAAAACGTTATCAGTACTCAAAAACTAGACGAAAACCAAACCAATTAATAAAAGCCAACGTATCACAAGATTCTGCGATTCTCCTAACATACAAGACATTAGTCAACTTGAGCTCTTTCTCGGATGTCATTTTTAGAATAACATCTCCTACGCCTTGATATCAGCAGTTGCAGAGTTGCCCATATACAGCTTTTGTCCATTGTCAACCGCTCTGAAAGAGTGAAACATACTCTTATCAGCACACACATGACGAGTTGCCCTAGTATCAATCCACCAACCACTGTTGTTAGTACCTACCAGGTTAACCTCAGAGATCATGGCACACACATCAGACACCATCGCAATCATGTCCACATTCTCATCCACCATATTCGCCTGACGTGGATTCACCCGCTTCGGCATCTTGCAATTAGCAGCACGGTGACCTGGTTGGTCACAGTTGTAGCAAGTCCCCTGGACCTTCTGTTTCACAATCCCAGCTTTAGGAGCAAGGTACTCAGACTTCCCTTTGCCCTTCTTGTCATTCTTCTTTTTGTCTTTGCCTTTTCCCTTAGAATTGGACCTTGAAGATGACCCAGCATGTTCAACCATATTAGCCTTGGCAGAATCAGGTGCATAAGTGTCTTTCTGAGCCAACTTGTTGTCCTCTTCAATACGTAGACTGACGAACAAAAACCAAGTCTTCAACCCTACACTCAATCTCCCTCGCTTTATTGCTTCAAGTAGTTATTTTGAATTCTACCCAGCTTGGAGGCAACTTTTCAATTATAGCATCCACTTGAAAAGTTTCACTCAAAGTCATTCCCTCAGCATGAATGTCGTGTAGCAGAACCTGACTTATTACGTTCTTTGAATCAACCATCTTGTAATCCAAAAACCGAGCTACCACGAACTTCTTTGTACCAGCATCCTCTGTTTTGTATTTGCGTTCCAATGACTCCCATAATTCTTTGGCAGTCATGGTCTTGCAGTACACGTTATACAAAGGATCTATCAAACCATTCAGAACATAGTTGTGACACAAAAAATCTGAATGTTCCATGCTTCCACATGCTTGCACACTTGTGCACTTTTTTGAAGCTATTAAAAACCTTCTCCTTTCGGGTCGTAGTTCCTCGGAACAACCCTCCTTATACCCCTCTTATAGTTTGTTTATCAATTAAAGGTGAGCCGTACTTCTCAAGTGACACAAAGGCAAGTTTTAAGTCTTTTGTTCGGGAACTTATTATGATAATGCTTCAATTGAAAGCATTATATTGATGATGATTTTTATTGATAATTAAGGATAATGTTTTTATATTTTTGATTTTTCTTGTTTTTTTTAAAGAAATGAAAAATATTTTTGTATTTTTATATTTTTATAAAAATAAGAAGAAAATATTCACAAACGAAATTTATAACTTCACGAGGAAGGGTCTTCAAGTCACTAATCGTCAAACCGTAACGATATTGTCGTAACACTCCTCACCAGCAGCGGCGCCAAAATGATGATCGTAAATTAGACCCTTACTATATATATAAATATAAATAAATATATAAATATAATAATGAGAATAAAAAATATCAATCAAATGTAGTAAACCGGGAAGCACGCGATTCCCGGGTCGTTTCTTCCCGACGAGGCGTGAAATTGACGGTTACGTTATTGGTTTGACAATTGGATGCTTGAATAACAAAGATTTGATTAGTTTTTTTCTAAATCTACGGGAAATTAATGCAAATTAAACTAAAGAAAACTTAAAATCTACGGGAAAAAACATAAATAGGCACGGGAATTTAAACCTAAAACTATGGGAAAGCATAAAAAGGCAAATGAATATCCTAAAATTCTACGGGAAGCATAAATAAGGAATAAAAGGAAATCCTAAGTCTACGGGAACAAAATTATAAAGACAATTAAAGTTAAAATCTAAAACGTTAATTGGAATTAAAAACGAACGTGACTAAAAACCTAATTTATTAAATTTAAACCTAAAATGATTTTTTTTACTTTTAATTAACTCTAAGTGACTAAAAAGTAAGAATAAAAAAAACTAGACCAAAAACGGAAGTAAATTAAGCTTAAAAACGCGAAAACGAGAACAGGGTTTTAAACGCGTTCTTTAAAAAACGAAAATTTAAAATTTTAATCCTACAAATGTAATTTTATTTTTCCTAGGTCCTAAACGATAAAAGAAAATTTAAAAAAAAAGAATTATATTTTTTTTAATTTTTATTTTATTTATTATGATTTAAAAACTGTTTTTAAAACAAAAATTAATTAAAAATAGTAAAAGATTTTGGAAAATTCTGAAAAAATACAGAAAAGTAGCTAAAAGTATGCTTGATTTAAGAAAAATAAAACAAAGTTCCCAGCTTATCCCAATAAGCCAGAAATAAGCTAAACGGGCTTATGGGCTTAAGGGCTAAAAAGAAGGATAAAAGATTAAAAGGTGCAAGAGCTAATGGATGAGCTAATGTAGCAGAGTGGTTATGTGTGGTGTGTGTGAGGTGCTGGTATGCTAAAGGGGAGGTCACAGGTTCGACCCCTGTGGCCTCCCTTTTTGATAAACAATTTTTTTTCATTTTTCTTTTTTTTAAACTTAAAGAATAAGTTTAAATAACAACCTTTTTAAAAAGACAATTTTTACAAATCTTAAAAATAAGCCAAAAGGAAAATGACAGAAGCTATATATTTTTTTTACTAAGGCACTAAAATGGCAAAACTACTTTACTTCTTAAGAACAAATAAGCAACTGAATGACAAATAAGCTAAAAGAAGACCTACACTACACCTAATAAGCAAGATGAAGGAAAATAAGCCAGGAAAAATAACCAGAAAAACCAGAATAAGCAAATAAGCAATATGGGGACAAAATGCATACACAGCAACCTAAGGGACACTATTGGGCTTAATTTTTAAGCAATCAAAAAGGCATCTTATGTCTAGCAGCTTATATGGGCTTAAAGCCTTGCTTATGGGCTATCTAAAAATGCTAAAAGATTAAAGTTTAAAGAACAAATAAGCAGTTAAATAGGCTTGTAAAGAGGGCTGCAAAAAGGACAGATTGCTAATTCTAAGCTAAGAGACTATACTAAGCTAACAGTTTGCAATTTTTAAGCTCAAATATGCAACTACAAAGATGAATAAGCAAAAACAAGTTATAAGCTATAACTAAGGAGCATTAGGGAACATGAGTAAGAAAAGAAAATAAGCTACACTAAGCTTAAAAAGTCAGATTTGCTTAAAGGCTTAAAATACTTAAAATTTTAAGCTAAAGGCACATTAAGCTCAAATAAGCTCTACCTAAGGTGAAATAAGCTAACATGCATTAAAACTAACCTAATAAGCATAGCTAAACCTAAATGAGCAGGAAAGAAAAGCCAAATAGTTCAAATAAGCAAAATAAGCTTAGGGGCAAAAACTACTAAAGACAGCCTAGGGGTCATTTTAGAGCTAAGAAATAAGCTAGTAAAATAAGCTGGAAGTTGAAAATGAGAAAAAACAGATAAAGTTCATACTAAAAACTACTTATGGTAAAAATTTAAGACTTTAAAACAGACATTAACTGACTTAAATGTAAGATCAAAAGGTGGATTTTATACTTCAAAAAAAAACTTAACAGTATTTAGACAAACTCTCAACATGGCAATGCACACTAAACCAACTCCTTTGCTACTGCATTAACACTTAAAATGAGACATAAAACAGGCCTTAACAACAGATTTTAAGCAAAGATCTAATATGAGTAATTTTAAAAACTTTGAAAATCACAGTTTCAACCTATGATAGAAAAACTCTTTCAAAACTGATTATTAACTATAACAACTTTAAAAGTAGATTATAAGATGAGATTTAAGCTTGACCAAGTTGCCTTGATAACCCACAACAATTTTAAAGCAATTTTGACCCGTTTTAAGTCTTATGCCAAACACTCCCTTAAAAGAATTTTGCACATTTTTAAACAATGAAAAACTGTATTAATGACAATTTTGGTGCAACCAGATACTGAATGAGTTAAAAACACATTAAGAAGCAGGTTTGACAAGAAATTAAGTACTAATAAGCTACTAAGGCAAATAAGCAATTTGGAGATTTCACAGGCAGTTTTGCATAAGAAAATTGAAATTTCATTAAAACAGAAATTGATTACAAAGCTGAAAAAGTTAAGTTACCAAAGTTTAAAAGATTAAAAAATACATTTAAAAACATTAAACATTAAAATAAATCTACTCCTACTCCTCGTTTAAGCAATAGTAACACCAAAATAAGCACTTAACATAAGCAAATCACAAGTAGCAGTTTTCAAAAGTAATAAAGACAGAATTTTAATAAAGCATAATTTTCATTAAAAAATAAAGTTTACAAGATTAAAAGTAAATGACATAATTAAAAATAAGACATAAAACTAAAAGAAACTTTGAACTAAGTTATTCTACTCCTACTTCATACATAAATCTCTTCTCTGTCTTCTTTCTCTTATATAAGCAACAAAGGATTATTTGGCTTCTTTTTCTTGTGTTTGTTGTGCATCTTTGGTGAGGAGAAACCAAATGCATCTTGACCCTTGAATTTTCTTTGGAGCCCAAGCAATTCAATCCCAGCCTTTGAGTGATTTCGTCTAATAGAATGGTAGGGGATTGCCACAGTGTACACAAGCCATGTGGGGGTGGGGTTTGTGAGAGATGGGGATGTTTTTGTTTGAGGGTGAAAAGGTTTGTCTGGTTATGGCAGATTAAGGACACACACACATATCGTATGTGAAAAAGATATACAGTACCCCCCCTTTAGCGCCAAAACTAGTTTAAGTGAAACAGGGTATGAGTTTTAGGTATTGGCAATTTTAGTCCTTGAGAGTGTGTAAGCTTATATCATGAATCGTCCTTGTGGTGATTAAATTTCATACCAAAATCCCCCATACTAAACTATTGCGTGTCCTCACGCAATGCTATAAGTAAGCACTTAGAAAACTAAGAATCTCAATCCCCCTCGACTAATAACCTTGATAAGTGTTCGTCAAGGGGAATGAAAGAATTAAAAGTTTTGAAAAGCCCCGTTTTTTAACCTACACATAGTTTTGATTTTTCATTTTTCTCAATTTTTTTTTACTTTTTCATATTAAGCAACCAACTAGAACGTTTGACTTACCGTTATTTTTATAACTTTTAGGGATCCAATAGAACAAAAGTATTTCGATCCGAGAAGCCCCCAAAACGACTTTTTACTTATTCCAAACCAAGCTTAAAACGAAATCACCGCTAATTATGAGTTAAGATGCTAACACTACTCATATTTGCAACTTGTGAACTTTTCACTCCCGACAATTATTATATCTTAGGTGTATGTGCTATTTTGAATTTCAACCATGGATCAATGTTTTGCAAAATTCTATGCTTCACGTTCCACCCGAGAATAATGAGTTTGAAGGCGAGATCATCTCATGTAGCGACTTTCGTCTCGGCACATCCCAACCTTGCGGTTAAGTGACCAGGCTTTTGACACCTCACAGAGACTAGTATCGGGACTCACGGACCTTAGGTTTCAAAAACTCTTAGGTTTTCCGTATACACATAGCACTTAAAATAAAATAGTCAGAGTTCAAAAGCATATTTAAATTTAACAAAAAGAGATCTATTTATTAATTCACACTTAATATTAAACATTTATGCAATTGTAACCCTCGACTTTTTAGAAGGCTGCAACATCGGTTGTGAGCCGGCAAGATACAGCAAACTTTTATCAGTCTCGGATTATTATTCTTACTATGGGCTTTCTTTAGAAGGCTGTAACATCGGTTGTGAGCCGGCAAGATACAACAAACTTTTATCAGCCCACAGTTTATATTTATTATATATTTTTTTCCATTTTTCATTATCATTTTTTTTTCATGATATAGAGAAGACTTCTTTTTGAAAAATTCAAGTATAAATTTGAACTAAGGCTAAAGTTTATGCTATATACTACATAAAAATTATTGATTTAAGTTTAATCTCCAAAAATAGCACGTATATTAATCAGGTTAAGAGCTTATGGGAGAAAAAGCGACAAATTACACACATGAGCTCTTAAGATTTCAAAATAATCCTTGTTTAGCATCCAACTTATACTTAACTCTATCATTTTTCGTTCTTCGCGAATATTCGCGAACGCTTAGTCTAAAAGTTAAGGAACAAGCTAGAGCTCAACACGCTCGATCGGGTCAAAATTTATTCTCATTCTACCCAGCAGGAAAGTTAAAATTGTGACAAAACACTTATTTTATTTTTGGAATTTTTTTCATTTTTTCATTTTTTTTGTTGGTATTTTTCAAAAATTTTGGTGGTAAAAACGGGCTTACGTGAAAACAACGGCTGCAGGCACAATCAAATCGAAAGATCCCCCCCATACTAGAACTAAACATCGTCCTCGATGTTTTACGAAGGGTTTCTACGCAAATCCTAAGCCGTTTATAAATTATGCTTAAAGATAAACGTTAGTCGATTAGATTAGGATATCGGGATTCCCAAATGAAGCTGAGGATGTGAAGCTCTTGTGATCGAAGGACAAAAACTGCGAGCACGAGAGGCTTCAAAAATCCGGGACATCCTGGACAACACAACACAAAACACAAAACACGGAAAAGGAAAGAGCGAGCCTCCTCACAACAACAAACAACACTTATTCATTACTACCATACTACTACTACTACTATGATAATACTAGGATAAGCATGGGGTGCCTCCCACGAAGCGCTTGTTTTAGGTCACTTAGCTTGACCTAATCCCCCATACTTGAGCTTGTCAAGGGGGATAGAAGTGGAGACACGGGACATCCAAGGAACGGATGTCCTCTTGGTAAAAGCAAGGAAAAATCTCCATCGGGCTTTCAAGAATTTTGGTGACTTTGAAAGCTTTAGTGCCCCGATGAGATAATTCCGGGAGAAGAGAAGTATGAACTCTTTTAGAAGTTAGAATCCCAGGGTTGTAGACTTTTTCCTCATTTTCGGATGAAAACGAGAGTACAACTCCTAGCCCGGGAACTTCTTTGTGGAAAGGAAGTTCATAAAGAGGAGGATTAAAATCCTAAGAATTAAAGAAGCATTAGTGGCCTTCTTTGTACGTTATTATTGGGTGTTGCAAGATTGGTGACTTCAAAGAGGTTCTCATGAATGAGTATGCCCAGATTAAATACCTTGTCCTCATTGTGGTGAAGACAAATCCTAAGCCTCAGAAAAATCCTCAATAGAAAACCGAGTCATACTCGGGAAAAGGAAGGACATTATTTGATTCAGGAAGATCAAGTTCATCAATCAAGATTTTAGAATCTTTGATTTTCTCTTCCTTGAAGTCAAATGGATCATCATAAGCATTGTCATTATCGGACTCATGATCAAAAAGATTATCATCATAATCATCCCATAATGGTGGGGATGAGTAATCAAGAGCATGTTCATCGGTGAACATCTCAGAAATGTAATCATCAGATTGTCATCAGAGATATTCATCAACGAATCTGTTCGAGAATAGAATCCATATCCTTAATAGGATCATGGTTAAGCAAATACTCTAATTTCTAGAAGATCGGATTTGGCATCAAAGGGAAGATCATCATTTCCTGGTGGAAATGTGATATGAGCGAGTTCATCGGCGAACTCCTCAAGAAAATAGTCGCTAGTCTCAGAAATGTGGAGACTAGGTGAAGAAGAGGTGGTACTGCCACTTAAAGAATTATGAAAAGGAGGGAGAAGAGATGGCAGGATTACTATTTCATGGGGGAATGAATCACTTGCGAGATAAGCTTCGAATTCTTCCCAAATTAACTCACTTTCTTCGAGGGAGATAAGTGTGGGGGAAGAAGAAGAAGACTTGGTCTCGGGTTTCGAAATCAGAGTGGGATTGCCACTCGATTGATTATCATGATACGGAGGGAGATCTTTGGTTTTATCAAGATTTAGCAAGTTCTCAATAATGTCTTCCTCTGGATCAAAGATATCATCATTAACTTCCGGTGAAGTTAGTTGAGGGGCTGTAATGAGAAAGTGAGAGGAGAAGTGGTGATTGCCACTTTGGTATGATTTGTTGTAAGCAAATCTTCACGAATTTCCTCATGTGAAACATTATAGACATCAATCATGTTGATTGATTCTTGATGAGGTTCGTTTGAATAGCTTGAAGTGTCATTTCTCATGTTCAAGATTAGTCTTTCATTACCGTCACGGAGAATCATTTCTTCTCCATGAACGGTCTTATCAAGCCTACGAACGCGGTCCCGTAAGAAAGGTCTTCCCAAATGAGGGGGACACGTGGTAATCGCTTTCAATAATTCAAACAATGGACAAAATCACGCGGGGAAGGTGAAACTTTTCCAACCGGACAAGAATATCCTTGCAATTCCTTTCGGTCCATTAATGTTTAGTGCAATTATCACGGTTAGACAAGTTCAAGTGTCATTTGGGTGGGAATGGCATGGGTAATCTAACTATTCTCATCACGAGAGTGGCATCAAGTTGATGCTAGCACCTAGATCCGGCTGGGTTTGCCACTTGTGCTCAATACAAACCACACAGATTATGAGAAGATTTCCCAGGGCCATAGCTTCTAGGGAGCTTCTTTATAGGATAACCGCTGAGCAATTTTCACTAACGGGTGTGTTTGCTAATTCTATAAGCTTCTCCTTGTTGGAAAGGAGAGACTTAAGTATCTTTTGATATTTTGGGATAAGAATTAATGCATCGGCAAGAGTGATATTGATATGAAGCTATTTAAACATTTGCCAAAACTTTTGTATTTGGACTTCATCTTTTTCTTTTTTGCTTCTCTTGGTTCATTCTAAATGGATAAGGGATATTAGGGTGACGAGGATCCCTTTGATGAATCAAAAAATTTCTTTGTTTCGGAGGTTTAGCTTGTTGGACGGAAGGAGGTGGGACCTTGATGGTAAACTCACCATGTTCCGGGTCCGTGAAAGTCTCCTCTACACGTTCATCCTCCTCCGGATTAATGAATGGAGGAGGCATAGGAACGGAAGGTCCATCAAGAACAAGACCACTTCGGGTGGTAATGGCTTTTAATTCACCTTTCGGGTTAGCAACGGTGTTGCTAGGGAGAGATCCCGTACCCGAGGTAGAAGCGGTGTTCATCTGAAATAAGCTTGCCATCATGTTCTTAAGCTTGTTTGTTTGGTTAGAC
>BQNB010156979.1:0-15207 GCA_026074375.1 Tanacetum coccineum | reverse complement strand
TACTTTTCAAACGACTCATTTAGATGTCGTTCTCTCATAGCTTGTGTAATGTACTTATGAAGTAACGCTCCCGAACATTATTCCGCTGCGACCCATTTTAAGGGTGTTACAGATTGGTATCTAGAGCCAAGGTTATAGAGAACCATGTCAATTGTTTTTACTTAGACTATAACTGTTTTCAAACATTGCATCATACAAAAGTTTTATACGGGACATACATACACTAATTGTTTGCATTAGTTGGTTATACTATATGCTTACAGGATTAATATACGTGTTTATATTACATTACGTATATTACTACTCATGATATATAATATACTTATATAAGTTTAATTTTGCTTGTTATAGCAGTCATGTCGCGTTTATGATTTTATGAAATCTGATGTGTATTATATTTTCTTGTGATTTTGAAGAAAATGGCACTAAAGAAAAGAACCACGAGGGCATCACCAGCCACAACAACCACCACACCGGTCACCAATGCCCGGCTTAAGGCATTGACCGACCAAGGCATTACCGGTGCATTGGCAGCACATGACACTGACAGAAGCAAGAATGGCGTTGACAGCCATAATTCGGGAACGGGTGTAAGGAGACAAGCTCCTCTTGCTCGTGAGTGCACTTACCCAGATTTCATGAAAAGCAAACCCCTATATTTTAAGGGTACTGAAGGAGTTGTCGAGTTGACTCAGTAGTTTAAAAGAATGGAAATTGTGTTCCGTATAAGCAAATGCACTGTGGATAACGAAAACAAGTTTGCCACTTGTACTCTTCGTGGAAGTGCACTAACGTGGTGGAACGCCCATGTTAGGACTGTTGGTCACGATGTTGCGTATGCAATGACCTGAACAAACCTAAAAAAGATGATGACCGACAAGTACTACCCAAGGGGAGAGATTAAGAAGCTTAAGGTTGAGATGTGGAACCTGAAGGTTAAGGGTACCGATGTGGTAGGCTATAACCAACGTTTTCAGGAACTGGCATTGATGTGTGCTAGGATGTTCCCTGAAGAGTCGGATAAGTTCGAGAAATATGTCGGTGGTTTACCCGACTTGATTCACAGAAGTGTAATGGCATCTAATCCTAAGACAATGAAAGATGCAATTGAATTTGCAACTGAACTGATGGACAAAAAGATCGGCACTCTTGCTGAACGTCAAGTTGAGAATAAGCGGAAACTCGATAACAACAACCAAGCTTAACAACAACCTCCCAATAAGCAAGGTGTGGCTATAGCTTATACCGTTGGGTCTGGTGAAAGGAAGGAGTATGCTGGAACTCTACCATTATGCAACAAGTGCAAGTTTTATCACAATGGCCAGTGCACTGTAAAGTGCCCAAACTGCAAGAGAGTTGGCCACTTGACTCGAGATTGTAGGAGTCCTGCTGCTACTAACAATTAGAGAAACCTCACTTGTTATGAATGTGGGAATTAAGGGCACTACAAGAGTGATTGTCCAGAATTGAAGAACCAAAACCATGAAAACCAAGCTGAAGGTACTGAAGCACGTGGAATGGTGTATGCCTTTGGAGGAGGAGAAACCGTTCAAGACCCTAACACAATTGAGATGAGATCGAAACTTAAAGACAAATGTTGTCTAGCTTGCCTAGTGATCCCTAAGGTTGGAAACAATCTTAGACTTTATCTCCTTTAGGATTTCTTGTTGTATTTCTCTGTAAATTTCATTGTACTAAATGTATTCAAAGTATCTATCAATTAACTATTATTGAACGTCAATTTTACTTTAACTCTTAATTTTTTTTACAAATCACTCCCACAATTATTATGAAATTATAACACATTTTTAACGAAAATGAGCATCACATCGTTATCCCTCAAATATACATAGTTTGATCACCTATATATAATTCAGGAAGGACCATGCCCATGCTGAGAGTAGTCATCTTAAAACTTCTTGTCAAGAAACAATTTTCTATTTATATCAAGTTTTATGTGCGTATTCATAAAATGTATTTATCACGAGGAACCAAACTAATAATCATAATAACTAAGTAAACTCTGTAACCACCGTACATATAAAAGTTCGACATCATTTTATAATCAAAATCCTATGTCCAAAAGTTCAAGACACATCCGTTTCAACCCTAGGACGATTTCCATAACAGTTTACACGCATTAAGGAAATATTACCAATACACCATTTTCAACGTCTAAGTAATACCATAGAGCTTAGTAGTTACGACACCACCATAGATATAAGTTCGTTATCACCCTAAGAGAAATGTTATAACTGAAGCGCTAAGCAGAAGGGAACGAATAAGCCCACTAGAAGCCAAGCCTTGGTCGCAATAATAAATATTAAACCAACGTCACTAATCTTTAACGCTCAAGTAAAGCAATTTAGAAGGGGTATTGCAACGAGTTACTAGCTTGGTAACGGATATATTCGAAAGACATAATAAAATAACAAATTATTTGTTCCCACAAAATCGGTTTATTATCTTAGAAATAAGATTACTTAAGACCATAAAGGAAATAACAAGTTTTTTTATTCAAACACTTCCTATAGCAAAATTATTTATTTCTTCCAAAGTAGACCCCGCCAATAGTAGGACGAATGATCGAATGCGAGAATCACGAGAATAAGGCCAGATAATGAAATCTTTCTTGGTATGGGACATAGGCAAGATAAATGCCGAGTGCTATCGCGCTCGCCATCACCAAGAGTGTAATGACATGCAACATTTTTGAGGATTGGATAAGAGAAAATTTAAGTGAAAGATTTAGTGTTGTATGGAGAAATAGAGGATAAAAAATTGGTATTTAAAGGGAGGGGTGACCGTAGGTCACTGTTCATTTATAAAAAACAAAACTACCCACACCTCTTCATTAATACCATTCCGAAAGGCAACTCAAACTGAATTTCAGAACAATTCTATAACTGAGGTGGTCTTACTTCCGTATTTTCTGGTTTTTTTACATCGTCATTTAATTCACTATTTATTTTAGTCTCGTAAGCGTTTGCTTTTAATTTTAATCGTTAAGTTAAATCGCGTAAGCTAAAAATTATAATTTCAACGTAAGCGGGCATCAAACAATCTATGATGTTACGTCAAGTAAGTGTTAGATAATTATTTAGAGGATAATTATTAAATTTGAACATTTTATTTTTATTGATTACGTAAAGTGTTTACATTTCGCGATAAAATACGTTTAGGCATACCCAGAACCACCAAAACTTTTCTACGCTTTAACAAATACCCATTATTATACCCAATACTCAAAGTTTTATAAAACTTCACCCATGGCAACATTGTTAGTCAAATTGTACATAAAATAAAACAACTAGAACATACAATTTACAAGTATTACATTTATATTTAATCATTACATCATTTAAACTTCAAGTATAGCTAGATATTATATACAAAATATCAAAGACACAACTAGTACTCATCCCCCTATTTCGGATGAAAATTGCTCCCAACGAGACCAAGAGCACATAATGGACCAACTTGAACTTGTACAAACTATGTCTCATTAAACCTTAATGACTTTCAACTAGTTTTGACCAAGACTTTCCCTAAAAACCCTCATCTTGTCTTAAGACTCCTAATAGTGGTCTTTAACTAGTCCTAGTAGTATATAGATGACTATTTATACTAGAAGAGAAAAACAACATACATACTCATTCCTAAGTAACAACAACACAAAATCTCTCTTGTTTCCTTCTCCTAACCTACGGCCAAACACCAACACCATACACAATCCATACAAATTTATTTACCACACTTTCAAGTGTTCTAACAACATATCTAAGATATACCAAGAAGGTTTGAAGGTTTAGTTAAGCATTTACAAGGGTTAATTAAGAAAGGTTTAAGATTAGGGTTTTATTGGATTTAGGGTTTTCTAAGTATTGGAAGCTTGGGTTTAATATCTAAACTAGGGTTTAGATCTTGTTGTTCATAATCCTACTTCATACTAAGGTTATCTAGAACCCTTAAAATCTTTACACTTATGATTTAATACGTATATTATGTTTATATAGTGAATCACCATCTAGGAATATTATTAACATGTACAATAGATTTTTACATTTTTTTATGGTTTGATAAACTTTGTCACATGTTATATTAATGTTAAGATCATGTTATAATGGAAGTATGAGCTTTATACAAGTATGGTTTGGTTATAAAAAGTATATGTGAACTAGTTACTTTAAAAATTACTTATTAAAGATTATGAACAAATAAGTATGTAGACTTGTAGATCTTGTGATTCTTGGACTTATTGTTGGACTTATACATTAGAGGACTATAAATATACAGAAGGTTGTGTATTGATCACATTAGAGGACTTGTAGTAATTCACACGTGCCAAAAAGTTATAAAAACAAGTTTTAAACACATTTTTAACAAAAACATCAACACTTTCTGTTTTAATTCGAAATATAAAGTGTTTATTTTATATTTTTATAAGATACTACATCTAATGAGGATTCCAAATATGTTAGGAACTTGAAAATCCGATTTATAACGAAGAAGTTACGTAATTTACGAGTTTTCAATAAAATATGTTTTTATAAAAATAGTTTTATAAAAACTATACAACTTTCAAATCTTATAAAAATAACTTTTTATTTTTCACAGAAGGTATTCATTTTTAGGATTCCAAACCTTTAGAATCATACATTTTTCGATCAATACGAAGGTGTTAGGATTTTCATTTTACGATTATTAAGTTATAAAAATATTTATAATTAATGAGACAGTAAATAATCACTATCCATCTCAGATACATTTTGGAAATTACATTAGTTAGATAAAACTTTTAATTACGAAGACGTGCTCGAAAGAATCACTAAAAAGAGAGTTAAAACGAAAAAAATACAACGTTTACGAGTTTACGATAGTTAAATTTATAAAAATAAATTTATAAAAGTGCATGAACAGTAAAAGTACTGTTCATCAGAGGACTCAAAATATGAAAATGTAATATTTTGATACATCGTCTTAATACGAAAGCGTGAACGTAAAGAACGTAAGAAACGAACTTAAAATGACAAAGTTACACCATTTTTACTAAAGTAATATTTATAAACATTTTATCTTTATAAATATGATTTCACAAATACAATTAGATGTGATTGTAGGTATATAGAATTATATATGGTTATTTGTTATTCAAAGTATTAGTCTTTTTTTTTCAGTATAAACCTATAATTAATTAGGTTGCACTCGGACACCTACGTGACGTTTTTTACGCATCTGATATACTTTGTTATTCATTCACTCGAGGTGAGTTTATAGCCCCTCTTTAACTTGTTTTACATTTACTTTACAAATCTCAGGGGAGAATACACGCTCTTTACAACTTGTTTACATATTCATCTACAATCTCTTTTACATACTCGATTGCATACTTGATTTCGTAACTTGGTTACACGCTCGTTTATATACACATTGACAAAACTGTTTACATACTCATTGCAAACTCGTTACAACTTTGTTATACACTCATTTGCATATCTCACGGTGAGATACAATACTTGTTTTTACTTATGGACGCAACAACTATACTTTACTCTTATGATTACGGATTAGCTTAAGTTGAATGAACTATAAATTACTCGGATGCTAAGCGCGAATGTTATAGAATAGATTATTGGGATGGTACAATCCAGTTCGGGTGATTTAGCTATCATGGCCAAACCGAAAGTTTAGACCATGTCGGAGCATGACTAGACTGTTTCTACAAGGCCAATTATACATACTCATGAACTCTTACTGTGCTTGAATAAAGTGGCATACATATAGTCTACTTCGCTAGGTTCATGGGGGGGTGGGAAAAAACAACTTAGGGCGTGAAAAATCATAATCACACATGGTGACTATTGTATTGGATACATTGGTCATGCATACTTTACAAAAGCTTTGGGGGGGGTCCATAACTATACTCAACTTTTTGTGACTATTGTATGGGATACAATAGTCATACACATCTTTGATTTCAACATTTATGCTTACTATTTTAGGTAAAAATATTATAACGATATTGAAATGGTCATATATCTTTACAAAATCTTTGATCAATATTATTACTTACAAAATCGATTGAACTTCACCAACTTTATGTTGACATTTTAAGCATGTTTTTCTTAGGTGAATTAGATGCTTAATATACATGATGTGCATTGGAGTCTAGACTATACAAGACTACATTCATGGGTTTCTACAAACAAATTTTGTTATATTATTTCAGTCTTACATTATTGATGCAAACTTTAGGACCAACGTTATAATAAATTTAGATTTTTGGTTTTTAACTCAACGGATCACTTTTCAAACGGACTCATTTTAGAGGTCATTCTATCTTATTTTATGCAATGAACTTATGAAGATAACACTTCCTCAGGACATAATTCCGTTGCGAACCAATTTGGGGGTGTTACAAGCATTGTTTGGAATGATTGTCTGAACAACTTGACCATCTGGAACCCCTGGATCTGCAAGAAATGCGAGTTGCTCTTCATCCAAAATTTGTCCAGCTTCTTGAGCTTCAGCTAACATTGCTTTATCCTTATACCATCGCTACATTTCCTGGTCACTTGGCTGAGGTGCATTGCCTAGCCATATTTCCTTCACCTTGACAATTGTAGCATTTAACAACCCTTGCTTGTCCACTTGCATTGTTCCCCTAGAACTAGTAGCAACCAGAATAATTTTGCCCTTGTCTCCCCTGAACTTGTTACACTGTGACCCTTCCATCTTGAATAGTGGTCTGGTTTCTTAGATTTGATGAAGTTTTAAGTTGATTATTGGTTAATGGGAACCTTGAGGAAGCTACAACCGCTAGAAAAGCCACTGTCTTGTTGAGATAAGCAATTGGATCATCTCCTGGAGAGAATACAAGAACAACAAAACCTGAGTCCACAAAAGGTGACCCAGTCATTAGTTGTGTAGTAACTTGAGGTGATTGATAAGCAATTTGTGGAACAGATAAGGTTTGATGATTCATTTGAGACTGATATGGATATGATGGTGGAACGGATGACTGATTGAATTGAGGTTGTGATGGATAGGTAGATGAGTAATGTTGATTGGGATGAATTGATCCATACTGAGATGGTGGAAATTGTTGTTGAAGTTGAGGATTGTTGTATGAAGACTGATAAGTGTTGAAGTGAGGAGGTGCCATCTGCTGATTTGCAAACTAATGCAAGTGATATTGATACGTTTCACGCAGGAAGAGGAATTCATTTACATGGAGTTTGTGTTATTCAAGATATGCATGAAGCTGATCAAAGTTGGTAGTATGCAAATCTTTTACAAGCTTGAAATCAGTCACAAACTTACTCCATTCCGGTGGAAGACTGTTTAAGAACTTGGTATTAACTTGAAATTTCTCCATATTCATGTTATAAATGTTCATGTCATTAATCAGTTGAGTGAATTTCAAGTAATACTTATGAAGTGATTCCCCTTGATGTGAGTAATCTTATCAAATGCATCATACAGTTTACACTTTCTTTCCTGCTTAGTCAAAGAGGTACCTTGCATTAGTAATTCGAACTCTCTCCCATTAATTCTTTTGAACTCTGTGTATGATTCACAAGTGAATAGATATTAGTTGGTAGACCTTAAAGAATGATATTTGTTGCCTTCATATCACAATCAGCTTGAATTTTCTCAGCAGCAGATAATTCAGCATATTTCTTTGTTCTGGTCACTCTATTCTCTTCAGCTCTAGGCCAAATGAGTGGACCGTTTTCAACTAATTCCAATATCATTCTTCCGTGCACTCTGTTTTGCATGTAAAGTTCCATTCGACTCTTCCAAGAATCATACAAGTCCTTGTCCAACATTGGTGGACGATTGTCAGCACCGGAGAGTATCATGTACTCAGCAAGAGTATTCTTTTGTCCAAGTGGAATAATTGAATCCATTTTGATTTGATGTTTTTAGATTACTTGTGGTCGAACGGTGATTAAAAGTAATTGTGTTATTTAGTGAGTTGTCTTTTGAGTGTTTGTAAATCTTGAAACTACACGGGATTTTATAACTCTTGATAAAACCGGGAAGACAATTGAATGTTTTATGAGATTTTACAAATCAAAGAGATAAACCGTATAATTTACTTTAGCAAATTTGAGTTGTTAACTTTAGTTCAAGTGAATTAGTTTTCCTTTTAAAAGTTGTTAAATTGTCTTGTAAAGGGAAATTGTTAAATCGTCTTGGCTTGGAAAAAACTGCTAAATCGCCTTGCAAAGGAATCTGCTAAATCGCCTTATGAAAGAAAGCTGTTAAATCGCCTTGCAAAGGAGAATATGATAAATCGCCTTGTGAAGAGAATTTGATAAATCTCCTTGTGAAGAGAATTTGTTAAATCGCCTTGTACAGATATCTTGTTAATTTGCCTTCAACTAAGATCTTGTTAATTCGCTTTCAACTAAGACCTTGTTAATTCGCCTTTAACTAAGATCTTGTTAATTCGCCTTCAACTGCAGGTTGCTAAATCGCCTTTAACTGTAAATTGCTAATTCGCCTTGCACTTAAAGTTGCTAATTCACCTTGCACTAACAGTTGCTAAATTGTAACACCCCTAAATTGGGTCGCAGCGGAATAAGGGTCCGGGGCGTGTTACTTCATAGTTCAAATAACAATTAGATATATATAGGAACGACCAAAAGAGTCGTTTTATAACGATACATTGGATTTAACAAAGTATTTGTTACATAAGCCCGAAGCTTCACTTGTTCACTTGTTCAAAATACAAAGATTTCTAGCCCATAACAG
This sequence comes from Tanacetum coccineum, assembly GCA_026074375.1. Classification (NCBI taxonomy): domain Eukaryota; kingdom Viridiplantae; phylum Streptophyta; class Magnoliopsida; order Asterales; family Asteraceae; genus Tanacetum; species Tanacetum coccineum. The sequence goes on along the minus strand of BQNB010156979.1, from coordinate 6,444 downwards.
ATATACAAAATGTAATGCGACAAAATCTTTAATGCATGATACCCAAATCAAAACCACCAATGTATCCCTTGCACCACGTGCTTATTGACATCCTAAAAAACAATGCTTAAAACATCAACATAATGTGGTGGAATTTATAGGTTTATAAATCGTATATTGGTAGGACCACAAGCTTTCCCAGTGTATGATATGCTAACATATTGCAGAATCATATAAAATGTAATTACGTTGCCTTAAGCTCATGACACTGAAGCTCGACATAAATGAATACCATATAAATGGCCTACATTGCCCGTGATGATGTTCTAACCCGCAACATCCTATGTTCGACATGGTATCGTTCGTTTGTTCCAGTATAATTAATTCACCAAGGGGATCGTCAATCTAATAGATCTTATTTTAACATTTGCGTCACAATCCTGTAACTGATAGTTCTTGATAATGGGCTAAAACTGGGTTATCGCTTACTTAAGGCAACACGTAATCATAATATAAAACTTAACCACTTGTGTCCAATTATAAAACATTCATGTTTCTCACCCCAAAAACTTATAAAACAAATCATGTAAAACATGGGGCTATGAACTCACCTTGAGTGAGCGAATATCAAGTGTATCACAGAAAATGCGTCACGGTAATGATCGAGTGCAACCTAATCCAATATAGGTCGTATAAGTACTAATCACATTGGGTAACTACTACCATATATAATTCTATATAGCTAATCACCATCTAATTGTTTTAGTGAAATCTTATTTATAAAGTTAAAACGTTTAATTATATTACCTTTGGTAAAATGTCATAACCTTTCACGTTTCAAGTCCGTTCTTGCGTTTCTTATTGTCCACGCTTTCGTATTAAGGAAGAGTTATTAAAATTTTACGTTTTCATAGGTTTTAGTTCTCTAATGTACCAGTGTTTTTAGGTTTCATACAGTATTAACTTATTTTTTATTAAACTTTAATTAACGTAAAACCCGTAAATATTGTATTTTATTCGTTATAGCTCCGTTTTTAGCGATTCTTTCGAGTACGTCTTCGTTATTGAAAGTTCTATCAATTTATTGATGTTTTCAAAATATATGTTTCTATCATGAATAGTAAATTTTACTGTTCATAGTTTATAAATTTACTTTTATAAACTTTAATTATCGTAAAAGCCGTATTTTATTCGTTTTAGCTCTGTTTTTAGTAATTCTTTCGAGCACAATCTCGTAATTGAAAGTTCTATTTATTTATGAGGTTTACAAAAACAAATGTTCCTTAGATGAACAGTAACTTTTATAAAAATAGTTTTATAAAAGTAATTTTATACATTTTAAGTATATAAACTTGCGTAATTCATAACTTCTTCGTTTTTAATTGGAAAATTACGTTTCTTATTGTTTTGGAATCCTAAAAATATGTTTGATTTAATAAAAATACCAAACCTTATGTTTGTAGATTTTTTATAACAAGTTTTTATAAAAATTCTTTTATAACTCCGGTTATTACCGTAAAACTCGTAAAGTACGTATCTTTTTCGTTATTAATCAGTTTTTTTGAGTTTCTTACCTTTTTGGAATCGTCATGAGATGTAGTATGTTTATAAAATATACAATCCGTGCCTAAAAAATCGTGCCATAAATGCCCTAAATTCTTTTGGGAGTTTATTGTTATAACTGTTGTTTTTTATATACTTTTTATTTAGTAAACTACCACAAGTCTTCCAATATTCTTAATATACTATGTCTTACATATAATAGTGTCCATGTTTCCATCATATGTCCACATGAGTCCATGATATCAAGATCAACAAGTCATTAACATCACATGTAATCAATAACTTTCCTTAAGTAACTTTACTTACTAGTTTATACATATACATTTTTACACTTAATTAACATGTTACAATACTTATAATCCCATTATATCATGATATTACCAATCACATAACATATGAAAAAGTATACAAAAAGATGATCACAAGTAAAAACTCTTTTTACATGTTTAAAAGTCCTAAATGGTGATTTTTGTATTAAAGAAATTATATAACAAAATGGAGAAAATGTAAAGACATAAAGAGTTTTAGATGATCTTATGATGATGTATGATGATAACCAAGACAATCTAAACCCATGTTTAGATGAAAAACCAAAGCTTACAAACTTAGAAAACCCTAATTCAAATAGAAACCCTAATCTTGCTTAACCCTTGTAAATGCCTAAACCAATCCTTCTAACCACATTGGGACATCTTAGTTATCATGTAGGAATGTGTGTAAATGTTATATATAAAATTTTGTATGAATTTGGTGTGTGTTTGGTTTGAGCCGTGAGCTTAAGCAAAAGAAAGAGAGAAAAGATGAACTTTTCACCTTAGGAATATAGAGTAGGTGTTTACTTATCTTGTTGCTAGCTTATATTTGTAAGACTTTAGTCAAATAATGCATAGAAAGTCTTTGGGACACAAAGAGGGTTTTAAGGAAGTCTTTGGTCAAAAGAATAGGAAGTATGGCTAGGTATAATGGCAAATGATGTACAAAAGACCATGTCTTGTTTTATTTTTCTTATGAACAAGGTGAAAAGTAATATTAACTTGGGTAAATTTAATAAAACTTTGGGTATTGGGTATAAAAGTGGGTATTTGTTGAAGCGTAGAAAAGTTTTGGTGGTTCCGGGAATGCCTAAACGTATTTTATTGCGAAACGAAATCAATTTACGCAACCAATAAAAATACAATGAACAAAGACCATAATTATTCTCAAAATAATTATTTAATACTTGCTTGATGTAATCGTTTAATTGTTTGATGCCCGATTACATTGAACGATAGTTTTTAGCTTACGCGATTTAACTTAACGATTACGATTTAAAGCAAACGCGTCCAATACTAAAAATACATAGTGAATTTATTAACGACGTCAATGACCCTAAAACACGGGGTGTTATAGTCTCCCCCCGTTAAGTGAGCCTTGTCCTCAAGGCTTAAGACGCGGCACTTGACGATGGTGCGGTCTTTGTGAAGAGGTGTGGGTAATTTTTTTTATATGAACAGTAACTCCAACGGCTATGAACAGTAGCCCCAACGGCTACTTCCTCTCTTTAAATACCAAATTTTTATCCTCCATTTCTCCATACAACACTTAATCTTTCACTTACATTTTCTCTTATCCAATCCTCAAAAATGTTGCACATCATCACGCTCTTGGCGATGGCGACCGCGATATCACTCGGCATTTATCTTGCCTACTTCCCATACGAAGAAAGATTTTAGTATTTGACCTTTATTCTAGCAATTCTCGTGCCCCTCATCGTTCTTGCAATCGGCGTGGATCTCCTTTGGAAGAAATAGATATTATTGCTAGGGGAGGGTTGTAATAAAGCTTGTATTTCCTTTATGTCCTTATGTAATCTTATTTCTAAGATAATAAACGGATGTTGTGGCAACAATTCTATTTGTTATTTTTATTTTATGTCATTCGAATATTTCGTTACCACGCTTGGTAACTCATTTGCATTCCCCTTTAGTTTGCTTTAACTTGAGTGTTCAGGATTTGTGATGTTGGTTTAATATTTATTGTTGCGACCAAAGCTCGACTTCTAGCGGGCTTTTTCATTCCCTTTAGCTTAACGCGTCAGTTATAACATCTTTCTTAGAGTGATAACGACTTTATACCTATGGTGGTGTCGTAACTACCAAGCTCTATGGTATTACGTATTCGTCGAAAATGATGAATTGGTATATTCCTTAATGGCGAGTAAACTTGTTAGTGGATCGTCCTAGGGTGACTAGGGATGCGTCTTGACTTTTGGACATAGGATTTTTGTATAAAATGATGTCGACTTTATATAGTACGGTGGTGTAAGAGTTTACTTAGTGATTATTATTGTCAGTTTGGTTTCTCGCGATGATTACATTTTATGAATACGCACGCAGAACTTGATATAAATAGAAAATTGTCTTTTGACAAGAAGTTTTAAGGTGACTACTCTCAGCATGGCATGGTCCTTCCTGAATTATACATAGTTGATCAGGCCATGTATAATTGAGGACTAACGATGCATTGCTCATTTTCGTCAAAATGGCGTTATGATTTCTTGATATTCGTGAGAGTAGTTTGCAAGAGTAAATAAGGAATCTAAGTTAATATTGACAAAATTTTTATAATACGATAATTTGATAGATAATTTAAAGTCATTCGTACAACGAACATTTAAGAGAAATACAACGAGAACTCCTAAGGAGATAAAGTTTAAGATAGTTCCAACTTAGGGTTTACTAGGCAAAGCGAGACAACTTTCTCTTTTAAGCTTCAATCTCATCCTCAATGTTGTTAATGTCTTGTTCGGTTTCTCCTCCTCCAAAGGCATACACCATTCCACGTGCTTCGGTACCTTCAGCTTGGTTTCCATAGTTCTGGTTCTTTAGCTCTGGGCAATCACTCCTGTAGTGCCATGGATTCCCACATTCATAGCAAGTGAGGGTTCCTTGATTCCTGGCGGCAGCAGGATTCCTACAATCCTGGGTCATGTGGCAAACCTTCTTGCAATTCCCGCACTTTACAGTACATTGCCCATTGTGGTGCAGCTTGCACCTGTTGCACAATGGAAGAGTTCCAGCATACTCCTTCCTTTCACCAGTCCCAGCGGCGTAAGCTTGAGCCACATTTTGTCTCTTGGGATATTGTTGTTGAGCTTGGTTGTTATTGTCAAGTTTCCTCTTATTCTCAGCTTGACGTTCAGCAAGAGTGATGATCTTTTTGTCCATAAGTTCAGTTGCCATTTCAATAACATACTGCATTGTTTTCGGCCTTGACGCTATAATATTTCCATGGATCATGTCAGGCAATCCACCGACATACCTTTCATTCTTGTCAGACTCCTTAGGAAACATCCTAACACACAACAAGGCCAGTTCCTGGAAACGTTGATTGTAGCCTATCACATCGGTACCTTTCACTTTTAAATTCCACAATTCAGTCTCGAGCTTTTTCATCTCGTTCCTATGGCAGTACTTGTCAGTCATCTTCTTTCTCAGATCGGTCCAGGTCATTGCATACGCAACATCATGACCAACAGTCATAACGTGGGAATTCCACCACGTTAGAGCATTTGCTAGAAGAGTACAAGTGGAAAACTTGCTTATGCGGAATACAGTCTCCATCCTTTCAAACCATTGAGTTAGTTCGACAACTCCCTCGGTGCCTTTGAAATATAGTGGTTGGCACTTCATGAAGTCTTGGTAAGTGCACTCTCGAGCAACGTGTTCAGTCCTTCTGACACCCGTTCCTGAATTATGGCTGTCTTCTCCATTCGTGCTTCTGTTAGCATCAAGTGCTGCCAAGGCGGTAGTAGCGCCTTGGTCAATCATTGCCTGATGCTGGGCATAAGTGACAGATGTGGTGTTGGTTGTTGTGGCTGGTGTGGTTCTGGTTCTGGGTGCTTTCCTTGGAGACATTATCTTCAAAATCAGAAGAGTAATAAGATTAGTTTAGTTGTCTTTGTCGTGCTCCAAAAATAGAGTGTTGTGAGATGATGTATCGTAAATATGAATATGCGCTCCTGGTATAAGTTAAATGATGGTAGGATATCATATCTGATAGCTTAATGTTTAGGTAGCGCTTAGCACCTACGAGCTTGTCGTACTACTTTGCCTAAAGAAATGTTCCTCTATTTATATAAATAACCCTTATATAAATAATTGTAGAGTTGTGCGAAAGAATGCAAACTCGTCTTTGTATATATATGTAAGGCCCTAATAGTAATGTACGTATTATAATATGAACACGCATATCAATTATGAATGCATCTAGTATAACTAACTAATGCAACAACTAGTGTGTGTGTCCCGTAAAAACCCCTTTTTTGAATGCAATGTTTGAAAACGGTTATAGTCCAGCAAAACATTTGACCTGGTTCTTTATAACCTTGGCTCTGATACCAATCTGTAACACCTCCAAAATGGGTCGCAGCGGAATATAGATATCTGGGGCGTGTCACTTCATAATAACATTGCACAAGATATAAGAACGGCCTCTAATTGTGTCGTTTTAAAATAATACATTGGATTTAATAAAATACTTGATACAAAAGCACCCTGCTTTAACTTGTTCATCCTTAAAAATGTGAAGATTTTACTTCCTGAATAATATCCCCAAAATACAATGCACTTGAATCTTTATTGCCATTATTCCAAAAATATAGACCAACAATGTATCCTTGTACCTTGAAATCCTGAAAAAAAACATGCTTAAAATGGTCAACATAAAGTTGGTGAATTCACAGGTTTGTAAAAATATATGAGTGTAGGACCATAATTGTTTAGAGTGTGTATTGCATGTAATACAATATCCAAAACAGTAAGTATTGCATAGTATAGAATATTCAAAACAGTAAGTATTGCATGAAATACAATATCCAAAACAGTAAGTATTGCATGGAATACAATATTCAAAACAGTAAGT
>BQNB010156978.1:0-15207 GCA_026074375.1 Tanacetum coccineum | reverse complement strand
GCAAATTTGAGAAGTTAAACAAAAAGCCTTCGTCATGTGTGAGATTTCTATTAGCTCATTTCAAGCTAGTGGAGAGGCACATGTTATTTTTTGATTTAATTTCATGTCATGTGACCATGACATAATGCTGATGTCATCCAACTTTAATTTAAATTTTATTATTTGTTTTGGGCTAATGAATTTGACTTGGGCTGGTCCGGCCTATAAACCCAATAAAATCCGAAAGCACCGTTGGACTCATTTTCTCGCACTCTTTCAAATCTCGTGCTTGGTTTTGTCCGGTTTTCTTTTTAATTTGTCCTTTATTTGATATCCAGTACCTGCACATACACAAACACAAAAACAAGCATATACATTACATTTTTAACACGTTAGCATTTTATAGGATGATTCTTGATGTATTCGTTAGAATTTTGCTTTATATATCCATGGAACGGATGAAGAAGCTGCAATGCTGAATCGTAATGGATGATTCTTGATGATATTCGTTAGAATTTTGCTTTCTGACGGACGTTGCACATGATCGAGATCAACTTTCTTGTTAGCATCCATAAGATCATATCTCTTGTTCGGAGGGTACAGTTCATCTGGATGAACATCAGCTTCATGTTGTTGTTGTGCCATGATGATTACTGAATGAATACAATTGAGATGTTAGATAACAAACAATTCATTTGATATTTTTGTCTTTTTCCACTTTGTCTATTTTATATGTTCTGGCAATTCTTTTTGAACATATTTTTGATCAGATTCTTTCCCATGTGCTCGTTCTTGCTTTTTCTAGCACATGTCATACACTTTATTCATTTGATTTACCAATTTTTGTGTGTTCTGGCAATTCTTTTTCGAACACACTTTTGATTTGCTTTTTCGCGTATGGATTTAACCTTTTCTGGTTTTTATGAAATATCCTCACCAGAAATTGTTTGTGACATGATACTCTTTCAAGAATGATGAAGATTTCTCTTTTGATTTTAATCAAGACTCTTTTATGGAAAATTAAAGAGAAATCATTCAACTTCTTAAAATTGTTTTGTGAAAGAGTATCATTTTGACACGATAACAGATTTTGAGAACTTTTTCCAAAAATCTTTTGATAAAAACTTTCTTTATAATGATAACATAGAATCAGGTAATCTCAAACCCACAAGTGAATGGACACTAAGTCACTCACTCCTCATTCTGTTCATTGCAAAAAATGACCGAAGCGGGACATGACTTAGTCCACTTAAACAATTAAGATTTGGATTAACAGATTTAAGTTATAAAAACTTTTTCTTTCACTTTTTGTCATGAATCCTAAACAATGAAGACAAACATATCTAATTCAATAATTGAATGGACACTAAGTCACTCACTCCTCATTCTGTTCATTGCAGAAAACGGCCTAAATCGGACATGACGTAGTCCACTTAAACAATTATGAATAGATACATATGACCCATCGCTCAGAATTCATAAAACATGATTTCTTTTTCAAAATTATTCACCACACTTGAGAAACTGTTCTTATTATTCCATAGACATTTAAGCATTAAACATCATAAGCATCAATCATCAACATTATTTCTTTCTCAAAACACCTTCACGTTTCCACAAACGTACTTTCACTGAATTTTGACTTTTTAGTATTACTGAGTTTGACTTTTTGACCTTTCCGAGTTTGACTTTTTGACTATTACTGAGTTTCACAAACAATGATTCTTTTTGACATATGAAAAACCAAACTCAATCCATTGTATTATATTATCATTTTCGGATTACCACCTAAAGTCCATTACATTAAAATCGTTATGCTCAAACTCGGGTAACATATAACATTCGAATTTCTATGTAAACGATTGGTTAATCATTTCTAATATGTTCATCACGTATTTCCACATAATCTATGCATATGATCGTCCTTGATTACAATCATTTTCATAAACTCGATAAAACACAAACTCGGTAATTTTGAAAATTGTTCCGAGTTTAAATTCGATAAAGCAAACACATCAATTAACAGTTTGATTAGTCTCACCCACTTACGTTTGAGAAAGAAAAGTAGTAGAAATCGTTGTAATGAACTCAAAAAGACTTGCGTTGATTTTCTTCTCAAACTCGATCAAAGGATTCGGTAATTAGAAAAAAAAATGAAAATTTTCCTCCTTTTATAGCCACCGAAAAGATTTTGAATATTGACACTTTTAGCCCCTGTGATTATCATTTTTGATTTTGAAATTTGTTTTTCAATTTTCACAAACTCCCCCTTGAATAATGAATCTTTTCAAAAACTCCCCCTTGAAATGAAATCATGTAAAGTACTTAGTCCGAAAATGAAAATTTTTAAATAAAAACTCCCCCTTGAAACTATAACGGTTTTCAAATTCAGTCTTTGTGAGAGATCATTGTTTTTTTTTTTTCAAAATGATGTATGTGAATGGAAAATTTTAAGAACTCCCCCTTAGATCATGATTCTGTATTTTCAATTTGAAAGTTTTTTATAAAAACTTGGAATCATGAATCTAATCATGTGATCTTGTTAAATTATGTTTTTTTTATAAAAAATATGTCAAATCTTTTTGGTATTTTGAAAAAAAAAAAATTTCTTTTGTTTTTGAAAAATTTATTTACATGTTTTTGATGTATGAACTTTTCAAGAAGATAACTTTGTCAGGCTTTCCAACTGAGTTGGAGTCATACATCTCATACCAATGCGATGAACTAGATACTCAAAGCGTTCTTTTGGAAGCGCCTTAGTAAATAGATCCGCAAGTTGGTATTCTGTCCCGACAAAAGTAAATTCACAGAGACCCTTTTTCAACATGTCTTTTAATTAATTATGATAACCAGAAGTCAATGTGCTTAGGTACTTTAGAAATGTTGTACCGGATTGCATTGAATTAACAATGGGCACTCTTGGAGTCATAGTACATCGGAATCCGATTGTACTTATATCCATAGTCAAGTAGTTGAGTACGCATCCAAATCACTTGTGCATAGCATGCAGACAAGGAAACATATTCAGCCTCAGCAAAAGACATCGCAGTACAATCTTGTTTCTTTGAACTCCAACACACGAGCTTTCCACCTTGAATTGCAATCCCTCCTGATGTGCTTTGTATATTATCTTTACATCCTTGCATGGGTCCGCTCTGAATAGGCATATTAGTTCAAATCTGAAATCCTTCGGATATCATAGGCCCATGTTATAAGACTGTCTCAGGTACCGAAAGATCCGTTTTACCTCTTTGAGGTGTTTGACCATAAGACCTGCTTGATAATGAGTACATACAAAAGTAGCAAAAGCAATGTCTAGTCGATTGGCCTATTAGGTACATATAGCCCTCTTTAATCATACGCGTTAAAGTCTGTTGACCAGTAGAGTGCCTTGTTAAATCAGCATCCAACCTCCCTCAGTTGCCATAGTTTGTACTCAAGGAGACACATGCATCTAGGACCATGTTCTTTAACAATTTAATTAATATGTGACTGACTTATGGATATGCCCACAGGGGAGTTGATGAACTTGAAGTCCAAGAAAATACTTTAGTTTCACCCAACCCATCGTCATTTCCAAAATTGTTTTCATTAAGTTTGCAAAGCATTTTGAAAAATTGGATTTGTGATCCTAAAATATGACGGTAACTTATACTTGTACCAGTAAATATGTCCTTCCCCCGGGACGTCGTGTGAACAAGTTGGGTCCATTAGACCTTTAGTAAACCCATGTTTAATTAGGAAAGAAGACAATTTGTCATACAATGCACGAGGTGCTTGCTTTGACCGTATAGAGCTTTTTTCAACTTATAGAAGTGATCTGGAAACTCTTTGGATAATAAACCTTTAGGTTGGTCTTGACATAGACTTCTACTTTTCAAGGACCATTGAGGGAGAAAAGAGTTTTAACATCATTTGAAAGATAGTATATTTTATGAGCAGCTAAGCAATAAACACCAAAGCAATTGGGAGAAATGGACTCTTCAAACTAAATTGCCTTCTTCTGCTTATTTCCTTTAAGCAAGACGATTTTTGTTCCGAACCACAATATTTTCAACATCATACTTATTCTTCCAAATCCATTTGAGAGCAATAATATTATTTCCTTCTGGTTGTGGAACGAGTTCCCAAACTTGAAGTCTCTCAATTGATTCAATCATCTTTGCATTAGACCCTCAATCCAACGTGGTCTGCTTGGCTTTTTTTGATATTCTTTGGTTCAATAGTACTGACGGTTAATGATGCATTCTTGGCGTACTCAGAATCTGTTTGTAACCGTTGACGAGTCATGACAGGTTTGGATGGGTCACCAATAACTTGGTCTAGAGGATGATCTTTTGTCCAAATGTGTGTTGAGGGTTATACTTGGTGGAAATTCTGCACATTTGATGGTTCTAGAGCCGTTGTAGATGACTCAATTTCCTCATAGAATAGGAGGATTTATGGAAAAAATGTGCCACTTACCATCAAAATTAGCAGATATGTTCTTGATTAAATTCATCAGCCTCGATCAAAGAGATTGGAGAAGTTTGTTCAAATTTTGTAGTAACAAACAGGAGGAGCCTCATGTGCGTCATCAAAGATTAAAGATGTGGAAGATGAATCTTCATGAACTTGAGTCGGTTGTGTAGCGGAATTGATGGTTATATCAGAAGATGTCTTCTTAAAATTTTCTTCAAACATCGGATGGAACAACCTATCTAAATCTTCTTTGGATGGAGTATTCATTGAATCTGCTGATGAATTATGATTGTTAAATCGTTGAAGTTCGGGTTCTAAACAGTCATGTTCAGAAGCCATAGCTGTGAGCTCGTCAAACTTGACATGAATGGTCTCTATTATCATTTTGATCTGTCGGTTATAAATTCGAAAGCCTGTTGATGTTTCCGAATAACTAGTAAACACCCAAATGGCTGCTTTTGGTTTCATTTTTCCAAGATCATCACAGTTATTTGTTGGATAACACAATGAGCCAAACACATGAAAATATGCAATATTCGGTTTTTGACCGCGTAATTTTTGTTGTATCGTGTATGGATGATTGACCGATTTTGAGTAAAACAAGCTGAAGCCAATGCCTTCAGCCAAAGAAATTTTAGGTTAAGAGAGAAAAGTAAAGCATTGTGCGAGCACCTCACAAGAGTAACTAAGTACGTCTTTTCAACTACTCCATTTTGCTAAGGTATTTGAGCAATTGAAAATTGTTGCATGATGCCTAACTTTTCTAAATGATCTTTTAGAGATGTGTTTTTGAATTCAGTACCATTGTCAGTACGAATCTTACAAACTTTGGCTTTGTAATTCAATTGAGCTTGAGCAATGAATTTCTTGATGATCTTTGGAGTTTCATTTTTTCGACGCGAAGGAAAACTATAACCCATTGTTTTCTAGAAGATCTTCCACTATCACAAGAATATACTTCTTTCCATTGATCGAAGCTACCCTCATTGGACCGTATAAATCCATATAAAGTAATTCCAATTTGGAGTGATCACTTAGAACCAATTTAGGTGGATGAGAAGCTTTCTTGCTTTTTCCCCTTTCACAAGTAGAACAAAGGTGATCCTTTCCATATTTGAAAACTTTGGTTAGAGCGTTCAACCAAGGTCAAGGTTGGTAAGATCGTGTATGGTACCAAATAAGATGTGGCCGTCTTCGGTGCCATAACCATGACTTTGTTAAAGTTGCTTTGGACATGAGACAAATTTGTTAAAGTTGCTTTGGACATGAGACAAACGGGTGAAGAAGCAGCCATGTCAGAAATGGAGATAGTATACAAATTAGATTCACGTCCACCTGTGAGCAAATCATCTCCTTCCAGATTTCGTACGTAACATGTATTGGAACGAAAGCCACTTCTAAATCTCCATCACAAAATAATTGTCAATGATAAGAGGTTGATGTCCAATGACTTCAACATAATATACATGACAAATAGTGATATTGCCATGTATATAATCGCCATAGCCTGTGATTGGTGCAAAATTATCATTTCCAAAGTGAACGGTGCCTATGAATTTCTCAATGAAATTTCTCAATAGTGACCGATCACCCGTCATATGCTGTGAACAACCACTGTTAACAACCCATAGAACGATCTGAAACTACCTATCAACCACACAGAAAGAGACAACTCATGAACAAACTGGGAAAATTTGACCTACATTTCTTAACTGGAAAACGATTGGTTTTTTTAGAGGAACGGTATTATGAACTAGCAGGTTTTACTCTGACAGGAGTCCAAATTCATTTTGGTTGGGATTTAAACCACTTTTTCAAAATTTCTAATCTTGTTTCGGGAATCTAGTTTTCTTTATGATGTGTTAACGAATATCTCGCAAATTCTTTGCTTTATCTAGACCTACTAGAAACCTTATCCTTCGCTTGTTGAGTCACTTTTCTACATCAATATTAGATTTGGAAACTACCAAAAGTAGTTATTAGAGTCGTAGATTGTGTCTCTTTCTCAGCAAAACTAGTCTAAGGAGCTACGAAAATGTAGTTCTAAAAAAGATTTTGATGTTCTAGAATTAGTGAAGAAGGTTCTACGAACATTCGAACGCACATTCAATTTAAGCTTTGCAAGACATTTATCATGACAAGGAATAAGCACATTTTGCATACAAGAAACACATAACAAAGTTTTCGCTTTAGAAGCGTTTGCAACATCAACATCAATTACATTCTCCTTATTCGAAATAACATTTGCAGATGTATTATCTGTTTGCTTATTTTTCCTAACATAAACTGCTACATTCTTTGCTGCTTTCTTAGAGTTATCTAAAACACTGTGCGCAACATGTGAATCTCTACTCATTGGTCTTCTAACTCTAGATGTAGCATTCATTCCTGTAGAAGATAAAGCACTCTTAGTCTTGTTTGTTTGTGATTCTTGTGTTGTGACAACTCTGTACATTCCTGGTCTAATGACATTTGTGTTTTGATTTGCCCCTGTTTGTTTGGTAGGTGAAGTCTGTAAAGTGACTAGTTTTGACACAACATGGTTTTCTTCTGTTTTGGGAACATCTGTTTTCTTTTGAAAAGCATGTTTGTTTAATTGTGTGACACAAAGAAGAGATTGAGAACCATTTGTTTTGTCAAACTTAGTATTTAAAGACTTACCTTTTTCAACTTTTTCCAATATTGTCTTTAACTTAGATACGGTAGATAAAAGATTCTGATTCTCAGCATGAATAGAAACATATGCATATGTTTTCTCAGAAACATGAACAATTAATTCATCCATTTCTTTTTGAGTTTGAAACCGTATCTTTTTTATTGAATCGAAAAGCTTTTGATATTCTATTTTGACATTGTCGCGTTCTTTTATCAAAGATTTCACTGTAAATTACAAAGACACGTTCTCATTCTCAAGTTTCTCCATCCTTGAAATCCAAGAGTAATCAAGAGGATTTGTGTTTTTATTTTTCAAAGTTGAATACCTTTTTTGTTTTTCTTTTTCATGTTGTCACTTAATTTAATAAATCAAACACTTTGCTTTTTTGACATCTCTTGAACATCTTTTTCAAGATTTTATTTCTTGCCGCAAACCTATTGATCTCAAAAGATTTCTTTTTGACTTTTTCAAGTTCAGGCATTTAAGATTATATACCACATTTCATAATTAATCATCACACACAACTCAACATCATGTTTGAGTGATGCTTCCAAAAGTTGATATTTCAACAAATCATTTTGCTTCTCTAGTTCATCAAGCTCACTTTCTGTCGACTCAAAAATATCTTTCATTTCTTTTATATCCCTTTGAAATAGATTCCGAAAGAATTCAAGATAAACCTTCAACTCGTTAAAAATTGGTTTAACTTGATCTTGACAAAAAATCATTGATTTGTATTTCTATCGGTGATGTGTAAAAAATTCTTGCTCTTTTACAATTCTGTTGTATTAGCAAATACAGCTTTTCAAAACAACATTTTATCTTGTCTAATTCTTTGATCAAAGGTGACTCATTTGGCATATTTCTTGATACCAGAATCTTAACCGAGGGGAATGAAGAAAGATGGGTAATATTTTATGCTCATAGAAAGAAAGCTCTTTTTGAGGAATAAAATCTTTATAAAGCGCATTTAATTTTTTGTAGTTAATTGTCCAACAATTTTGTTTCTTGAACATCTAATGGCTCATTCATTTTTTCTGCTCTTTTATTTGTTGACTTTGAAAGCATCCTCCAGAGTGTCCTCAGAATCTCTAACATTCAAAGGAATTTCTAAATTACCCAAACTAGATGCAACATATAGAATTTGACACTTTGAAATTGCTATGCTTGAGTGTATAAGGGATTCGGATACTAAACCATGTTTTAATTGTTGGTATACACAGACAAGATTTTGGTCAAGCATAAACATTCTTGTAAAGATACCATGTTTTCAAAATCAGATCAACATTCTTTTTTAGTTTGGCCTCAAGATCTAGAATTGTTTCATTGATTAACTATCCTCTTTTTCACTCGTTTTGCCTTTTTAAAATTGAATGTGTCTTTTGTAATTCCTCATTTTTACGTTTGTAATTTTTGACATCTAATTATATTTATCTCGTTGGTTTTTTTGGAGATCTCGATATATATCTCGTCACGAAACTATTGAGACTGAGCTTGTTTATTATAACGTTTTGCCCGTTCATCAGCTTCAAGAAATTCGTTGAGATAATTATTATCCTTGTTTATGTTTTCCAAAATCTAAACCCGTTCCTTATACATCTCAAGCTAACTAGTCAAATGCGTGTTTTGTTTTTGAACTTGTTGAGCAATATTTTGTTGTTTTTCGCTTCTTGATATTGCATTTCTAGCAGTTTTTCTACTACACATCGATCAGTGAACATGTGTTCTTTTTAAAAACACGGCCACTATTAACATTTTCCTGGAAGAATCAAATTTATCTTGGCGATTGAATTTGATCCTCACCGACGGTACTGTTAATAATTTTTAGTATGATTTGGATACATTGGTTTTCATTATTCTCATCGATGGATGAAGATTGTACCTCACTTATAAATGGCAGACTCCATAACTTGTCCCATCATCAGAAGTATGACCAGCTGGTTAAATTCTGGCCATTAAGCATATGTTTGCACTGAGTTCTTCAATTTCTTCCATCCTTCATGCGGAGAAAATCATTTTGCTCATCAGTAAGAATTACGCCAGCTTCATCCTGTTTTGCCAGCAACATTTGCTCCATGAAATACTTCGAGTCACGAACCCTTAGCTTTGGACAATTCCTAGCATAATGTCCTTTTCCACTACATCTGTAGCATTGAACAGTTGAAGTATTGCCTGAAGATGGAGTTCGAAAGTGTCCTCTTGTGAACATGTCTGTATCTTTTTGAGGCATTCATTCCCTTAACAACTTCCTCTTGAACATAAGCTCGTCTGCTATTTCTTCCAGTATTACCAGACTTCCTGCTTTGGAATAATTCACCCTATCTCCTTGAATGATTGCTTGATTTCTAGTGTTGGATGACGCACGAAGACGATTATTTGTTGGATTAGAGAAATTTTGAGTAATGGCTTTTGCAAGTAGCAACATCGCAGAGACTAGAGGATCTTCAGAATTTTGTTAACATCATCTGTCGGTATCATCATCATATATCAGCCACAGACGTAGGGGATGTGTCACATAATTATGATGAAGTTATGTCTGGAGGATGAACCCGGTGGGTGACTACTAGAGTCAAAGGTCTGGAATTTTCTATCTTCTTTGCTCTTGAAGCATTTAACCAGTTTCTTAAATTGCTTGAAGATAATCAAAAAAGCATAACGAAACGAATTCCACTGTCAAATGTTTACAAGACGAATTGAGTTTACATATTTCAACCATTCGGTTGAAAAATTATTCAGAAGAACTTTGTGTTAATTGGAATGTTGGAAAGTAATCATGTTATTTGGTTCCAATCATTCTTAACTGAGCAAAAACGGTTATAGACAGAAACACGTGCCTCCCCTGGTTTAACAACAAATTGATTAAATTTGTTCGTAAAAAGCGTTTCTCTGTCAACTTTGTTTTGTATAGTTCCCCTCATCAAACGTTCAAACTCATTGTCCACATATCCATTGGCCGAACGTGCAGCATCCACATAATTGTAAATCTCTTTAGGAATAGAAGTAGAATCATTATTCTATGACCTCCATTTCAGCATCATGGAGCAATAAGTCATCACCTTCAAGATCCTTTGTAGTTTGCAATCGTGGTATTGTCGAGCCTTCAGGAGTGAAAATCTTAAACACATAAGGGCCTTCATCAAGTGCTTTGAGAAGCCACTTCCGGTTGTCTCTCTTCCGGTTTAGATATCGTTTGAATCTACTTGCCCATGGTATATAACTACCCCTTTCAAGCATAGGAGACCTAGTCTCAGAACTGGCATCAGCAAGGGATTGTTGATATGTTTTGGATGTCGACATGTCTTATGATTCAAAGATTGGATCTTTGTAGACGAAAATGAGTGATATTTGTAAGAATAGTATCAAACTCGGTAACAGTTGTCAAATTCGGACAACACTGTTCACGGATAACAAGTAGTCTGAATATCGATAAACTTCTCGAACAGTACACAAACTCGGACAACAAATACTAACAAACTTGTTATTCTTAAAAACTTAATAAACTCGGAAATAATCTTGCTTCAAACTCGATAAAACCCAAAAGTTGATTGAACTTCAAACTCGATAAAACCAAATTTTGAAAAATTCAACAATTATGGGATTATAATAACCACAAATTCGATTTATTTTTTTTAACCGAATTTATGATCACTATGATAATCCAAATGTCCGCTCTTCTTATATCAAATTCGATTTAAAAACCCGGAATTTGATTTCCGAATTTTCCAAAAATTTGAAAAAAAAAAAAAATGTTTTTCAATACTCTATCATGATAAAACGTGAATTGAATGTATGTTATGGCTTGAAAGCTTTCCGAGATATTAAACGTTATCACACACCTTATTCACCAATTTTTGGATAGAAACCAAAAAAAATGTGGAAACTTATAAAACTCGTAAAACGAGTTTGTGAGAGTAAAGCACCTAATTATAAATTTCGATAGAACGAAGGTCGTATAATCTATACTCAATCGTAATACTACTAAATCTGCAAAACTACAAGAAAATGATCGAGAGAGAAATAACTGACTTATGAGAGAATGCTAAGGCTTCCGAGGAGAACTTTAAAAACACTTTCGAGAACTGTAGATAATGCAAAACTACACTCGATCACACCTAATTACTCGAATTTGCTGCCAAAACTTATCTCAAAAGCTCAAAACCTTCAACCGAATTCTTCGAACATCATTTTTCGCTTCTCGGACGTGGAAAAATCTCACAAATCGAACACTCTAATTCTCTATTGGCGATTGATACCACTTGATAGGTCTCGTTTATCTTGAATCAAACATATCGATCATGAAAGCATAGAGAGAATAGTAGAGGATAGCAAGTATTCAAATTTCAAATGATATTAAAATGGAGGGAAAATGGAAGAGTTAGTTACAAGCCATCACCCTCTAATGAAGATTAGAGGGGTATTTATAGGTGAGGGAAGGAGGCTTCCTTCCTTTATTTTCCTAACTTATACTTCTAGTCCATAGACTTTGGTAATTATGCTATTTCATTCTTTTAGCATAATACACCTTATTACAAACTACTTTGACATTAACAAAAGAAAGACTAATGATTAAATAACACAAAATCACATAATCGACACTTTTAATGATCCTAACAGGCACTTCTAGAGGACCTCACCCTCTATGACAACGAAAGTTGGAATGACCCAAGAGACTTCACTAAACCGGTCAAGGCTGTCTCTATGCCTCATGATGTCCCAAGTACATCCGACCGTCTTCTCATCAAACTCGAAAATCAAGTCTAACGTATGATGGAAGCTTATCTCGCCCAAACAAAACCCGTCCAAGTAAACAAAATCGCTTCTTCGTGCGAAATTTGTAGCGGTCCCCATGATACTCAATATTGAATGGAAAATCCCGAGTAAGCTTTTATTGATTACGCGTCTGCACAAGGCAACGAAGTGGAAGGCAAGTTGTTCGCTACTAATCGAGGGCCAAGAACCTTCAACGAAGCCACCCATGCTTGGAAAGACAAACCACACTTTGGCTGGGAACGTACCCAAACTTTCACGAGCCCGCAAAGGAGCCCAATGTCTACATACTCTTCCAACACACCTTATAGGCCACCAAATCACTCAAACAATTTAGAGATAATGATGAACGACTTCGACTCACATCTAAAAAAATAGTTGTCTAGCCTTAGGACCCAATTTTAACAACAACAAGATGACATAGAAACAAACTTAACATATTGTTGAAAATGTGTTCGGATAGATTCAAACAACTAACCCCGTACAACAACACCCACGCAAATATTATGACATCTTGCAATTTGAAGGGCGGGGAACTATGAATTAAGGAAGTCATAAAAATTCCAACAAAAGTGTTAGCCCAAAAATATCAAGACCAACCTTCCTCAATAACGATTGACGAAAAGACTCCTCCCCCTAGACAAGTTCACTTTGTCAACACTATCACATTAGTAAAGAAGGAAAGGGAATCTAGGGACTCTACCAGAAGAGAACATAAGGGTTTAACTTGTGAGGTAGATGATGAGGTTGGGAGTAGCGAATTACAAGAGGAAGAGGAGAATGATTTAGAATACTTTAACACGTTCCCCTTTATAAAGGAACTTGAGTATCATGAGTGGTTATTGAAAAATCCTAGACCTCCTTGGGTGTAACAACCATGACTTAAGCAGGTTAGTCAAACTATTAGTGTTGACTTATGTATCTGTTACAATGAATGTGTTATGTGTTATATGTGTTTATATGTGCTTATGTGTGTTGTGTGGGATATGTGAGATTTGATAATCAATCCGTAGGATGCTTGGAGTTTCTTTCTGCTTTCTGTTTAAACAAATGCATTTGCATAAATTGTTTGGATTATGTTTTGCATGTCATTTATTGACGAGACCTCTTTCTTATTAATAAAGACACCATTAGGTTTTGGGTATTGTTATGACACTTTGTGTCTTTGCTTTACTTTAGTTTTTATTTTAGTATTCTCTATATAGACACCATGTGTTGTGATGATATCCATTCTTGTTTACGCCTCGCGTTTCCGCCTTGGCGGGGTATGACAGATTGGTATCAGAGCCTTTGGTTATAGAGAAGTAGGTGGTTGAGCCTAGACTATAACCTAGGGGTCCTTCATGTAGATGCATTTAGGGCTTAAGTGTTTAATGCTATGATTGCTATGCTTCCCTTCTATTTTTACATAGCTTATATATCTCGTATTTTGCTAAGTTGTCATTTTAGTTATTTTGCCTACCATTATCTGATATGATAGTATTAGTTTCTTAGTATTTTAGCTATGTTTTCCCCCACCCGTAAGAAGTCTCGTTGGGGAACCGTTTTCCCAACTGGACTTAAGAGTTATAAGGAGCCTCTTGTGGAACCGAAGGAGATATGATAGTTGATCATTTGTCGGATGCGCGTAATAGGGCTGGACTTGCAGAATCAAGTGATTCTCGCAGAGGCAAAGTCAAACCCATGCGAGGGGCAACATAGGGTTATTCCGTCTTTTACCTTATCACGTTGTTATTGATTAATTCTTTCGAATATCTAGTAATTTAGAGGGGCTGTGAGACTTTCATTCCTTCATGTCATTTTCGATCTTATTTTGATATAAGTAAGTAGTTATTTGATGGAGCATCCTTTATGTGTTATGTGGTATATGTGCTTATATGTGAGTGATCATTGAGATGTGTAGTCTTGGAAGTAAGTACACGTGTGAAAGGAGGCAATTATAATTATGGCGACCGACATAATTATAAAGGCATCACACATGTGGACTTGTGACCATGATTACATTGATTGATGTTTGTTTGTTACTTGGTAGTGTGAGGTGTGGTAATGTTTGCAATCCTGATAAGGATGGTTATATGGTTAGGGAATTATTCTCTTAACCTAATGTGCGGATGTGTTATGGATAGTGGTGTAGATAGTAAGTTTTCCTTCTATATAATGTTTGCGGATACATATTAGTACTACCATTACTATTATTGAGGTTGTTCGTTTGATCAATTATTCGTTCGGATTCCTAACTCTAAGTGTAGAATCCCTTCATCGTACTTTGCTGTAAGGAGGTCCTATCTTCCTATTCGACGTCTTGATGTATATTGGTTGTTCGGATCTGCTACTTTTAGTTATTGGTATGTTTCACTGGTTTTCTCGTAAGTTGACTTCTCGTAGGAATATCAGAATTTTTCCTTTTAAGCACTATTTTTTCATGACAAGTTAGTACGGATATTTACTTCATTGGTTGTATATCTCTTGGTTTTTGTAACTCGTTGCCGACGTGTTAGTATCGATGCTTTTAGGCTTGATCTGTTGATCATTATTTCGGATAAGACCTTACGTTTTCTTTTGGATCTGTAACGTCTTTCATAAGTTTCTCTTGTACGAGTTTGTTTGATTGTATTATGAGTATATGGTTTTTGGTGTTTTCTTTCGATTTCAAACAACAGAATGGTGTTAGAGTCTGTACGGTGTTTTAAAATCCCTTTTGGTATTGCGGTGTCCTTTGTTTGAGTAACATATAGTATAATTGGTGTCGAATTATAAAAACCCTTTTGAAGAATATCTTGGTGATGTTTGGCGAAAACTGTGTTAAAATGATTATTGTGAATAAAATGTGTTTAAAATGATCGTTGTGAATAGAACATGTTTAAGTGGCCTATACAATTAAGTTATGAAAATTGTCGTGTGGTTATTAAATTCTAAATTTTATTATGAAAAGTAGGTTTAAAATGATTAATGGTAGTAAGATGCGATACATCATTAGATAACTATCTCTAGATTTTTATGACAACCATGATTAAAATGAATTTTACAAAGATTAAACTTAAGACATTTTTTTAAAATGATTTTTATATTTAAAACGACTATCGTTATCTTAAATTGATTTTTTATAAAAACATTATTTAATTGGTTCTTTCGAGTAAAGTAGATTGTTGGTATAAGAATTTTGTCTTTCGTATTTATAAGTTCTGGTGCGTATTGGCTTTCGTTATGTGTATATTTTGTCATGGTATACCTGTTGATTTTTTTCGTTACGTTTTCACTCGGTATGTATACGTATCCTTTCTTTCAAAGGATTCTTATGTCATTTGATCCACGTCTATTTGCATCTGTGGAATTCCCCATATGTA
>BQNB010156977.1:0-15207 GCA_026074375.1 Tanacetum coccineum | reverse complement strand
GGATTTGGGACTTTTTAGCTTTTAAGTCTTCATATGATACATTAATGGGCTGACCCGACCCATTAGATGGGTACGGGTGGGCCTATTAAGTATTTCTTCGTTTTTGGCTTCGGCTTTGACTTTGACTTTGTCGGGGTTGACTTTGACTTTGATGGTTGACTTTGACTTTTTCACGCTCTTCTATTCCGTGCTCGGTTTTATCCGTTTTTGCTTGATTTTTCGTCCTTTTGTCGGATATCCGTTTTCTGCACAATATAAGTGAAAACATACAAATACAATGTATTTTTGGTACGTTTTTGGTCATTTAAGTCTGGTTTTAATGAAAAATGGTATGTGTAATTAAGCACATACCAATCTATTTAATGCATTAGCGTTTACCTCACAACAAGGCAATTAACGGTTCATGAAATAAGGGACTTCGACAATAGCAACTTATGCGGAAACAATCTCATAATCGGGTCCAGCATACCATAAAATCATATGTGTTCGATTTATAAAATAAACATGCATCCCCCTCGCGGGTTTAAAATATTTAAAAGAATTTAATGCGAGGCTATGAACTCACCTTAAGCAAATGATCCAAATCAATCAATCAATCAACAAGCGCAATAAACTTTACCTCTCAACCATGACCTATATAGTTCATATATAGTGGCACGTGACTAAAAGTATAACATATCATATATTGCATACTTGCATATATATATATATATACTAAAATCTCCAAGTGCGACGTAAAACATTTCGCTTTGACTTACTTAACAATATCACAACGTTTTCAATAAAGTTTCCATTTTTAGAAAGCTTGCGAAAAGTAAAGATAATGTAACCCAAACTTATCATTTCATCTTAGTTTAACTAACATTACGAATTCTTTGTTTGTTATAAACTATATTCAAATGTATACGCAAGTTTGACTTTTAAAAGTCAAACTTCGTAGTTGACTTTTTACCCAAAAATAATCCAAACTGATGCGTAGATTGTGCAAATTGGATTTTCATGTATTTTGGGCACTGTAGAGGAAACGAAATGAAACAAGTAAAAAAATGAAATGCCTCGAATAGAATACCATCTAATTAAAATCTAGAAATCAACCATTATGATAGCGTATAATGAATCTAAGATTATAGAAGATTGCATCTAATTTAAGTCGGGGATGATCTCAGATGATGCATTATAGTTACTTCTTAACCCTCTTATTTAAAGAAAACTTTTAATTTGAATCCTAACTCTCTCTCTCATCTATAATATATATATATATATATATATATATATATATATATATATATATATATATATGTATGTATGATATGTATGCATTATATACATACCATATTTATATAAATATATATATTATATATAAATAATAATATAAATATAAATATATATATATATATATATATCTATCTATAAATCAATTATGTATATCTATAGGGTATATTCTATATGTA
Organism: Tanacetum coccineum; assembly: GCA_026074375.1. Lineage (NCBI taxonomy): Eukaryota > Viridiplantae > Streptophyta > Magnoliopsida > Asterales > Asteraceae > Tanacetum > Tanacetum coccineum. The sequence goes on along the minus strand of BQNB010156977.1, from coordinate 13,756 downwards.
TATATATATATATGTATATAAATATATATATATATATATATATATATATGTATATATATATGTATATGTATATATGTATATATATGTATATATATATGGAATATATTTGTATAATATATATGTAAATATAATATGTAAATATATATAAATATATATATATATATATAATATATATATATATATATATATATAATATATTCACTAATAAATATAAACAATCATATACTAGAATCTCCAATTGCGACCAAAACATTTCGCTTTGACTTTACTTAACAATATCACAACGTTTTCATAAAGTTTCCAATTTTTAGAAATGCTAGGGGCCGAAAGTAAAAGATAATATAACTCCAAACTTAGTATTTTCAACATAGTTTAACTAACATTACGAATCATTTGCTTGTTATAAACTATATTCAAAAGTATACGCAAGTTTGACTTTCAAAAGTCAAACTTCGTAGTTGACTTTTTAACCCTAAAAAGTAACCCAATCTTGACTCGGCCGGTTAAAATCTCTTCCGTTTTAGGAGTTACAGGCCTACTTATATAAAAACAGACCTTAGAACATCCTTTATCCATATTCAAAAGCACTAATTTTAGATTCCAAAAATTTCTTGACAGCTAGGTCAAGTCAAACTTTCTGGTCAAGCAAAAGTCAACACAGAAGTCATACCAATACTCATTTTGTACCAAAACCCAACCAATCCAACTAGTTTAACTAGCCTAAAAACATGTACTAAAACTATCAAACTCATGTTCATACTTGAAATACTTTCAAACCCATTTGCACTTGAATCAACTAGTTACAATCACATATATATATAATAACCACTTAATTTATCAACAAATAACAACAAACACTCACAAAGCTATAAGAAAATCAACTTTGGTTTCCTCTTGGTGCTTGGAATCGGAGAACCACAAAGACCAACCAAACAAAACCTTTTCAAACAACTAGCACCAAAACAACACTAATCTAACACCCTTAAACACTTCTTATACAACACCAAATTCAATTAGAACTTGACCAAAAACCCAACTTCTTAAAATAAACTCATTGCATGTTGATGTTATCTTTAGTGGAAATGTGAGGATTGAACAAAGGATTAATATGGTATAAAACGGATTTAATGCATGTGAGTAATGAAATTTTTTGACAAATGCAAGTGAGTGTGTGGTTTGTATGAACTGCAACAATGAGAGGAAGAAAGAGATAAACAAATTTTTCTAAAATAATGAAATGGAATATAAGTGCCTATTTAATAGAATTAGACTTTGATATATTGGCAACGCTAGTCCCTCCATACTCCATCTCTTTTAAAACTAGTACAAGTCGTCTTTTTATTAATAAAATTCGGCCATAAACACGAGTCACACCACGTTTGTAAATATTTTAAATCCGTCCCACTAAATATAGTTTAAAACCTTTAAATAAAACGTTAAACCTCGTAAAACACAGCCCTTTAACACAGTTTTTTTTTTTTTTTTACAAAAACTCAAGGAAACAATGAAAAAAAAATACGAAATTAACATATTTATGCCTCTCGGACGAATAAAATAAATTTTCTGACTTCTTAGATGCTAAAAAACAAATAAAAACTATATCAACGGAATGAAATTCACCAATAAATGGAATTTACTCATCAACCACATCTAGCATAAAAACTAACTATAATTATTTACGTAATTAAAAATAACTATTTAGCTAAGGATAAACGTTGACCTGAAACTCGGGTTGTTACAATGTGTTATCGATTTTGGTGGTAGTTATCATTTGAGAATTCGGTGTGCTCCTTTTGAAGCTTTGTATAATGTAGATCGCCTGTTCTAGGGGCAGAGATTGGAGAGAGAAGTTTGATTGGACATGTGTTAGTACTAGAGACGACAGATAAGGTGGCATTGATAAAGGAAAAGCCCAAAGCGGCGAGAAATCATCAAAAGAGCTATGTTGATTTTAGGCGTAAGCCGTTAGAGTTTGAGGTGGGAGATCGTGCATTGTTAAAGGTGTCGCCTTGGAAGGGCGTAGTGCGTTTTAGAAAGAAAGGTAAGTTAGCACCAAGATATGTAGGACCGTTTGAGATCTTTGAAAGGATTGGCCTTGTAGCGTATAGGTTGAGGTTACCTAAGTAGTTAAATAGCGTACATGACACCGTTCATGTGTCAAATCTAAAGAAGTGTCTGGCGGATGCAAATTTGTATGTGCCATTGGATGAGATTAGGGTCGACAAGACACTTTGTTTTGTCGAGGAACCTGTAGAGATTATGGATCGAGAAATTAGGAAGTTGAAACGTAGGAAGATAGTGCTTGTGATAGTTAAGTGGAATTCAAAACGTGGTCCTGGGTTTACTTGGGAACATGAAGACCAGATGAGGAGTAAGTATCCACAGTTGTTCGTGGACCGAGTTGTTGAGCCTGCTAGTTAAATCTCGGGACGATATTTCTTCAAGGAGGGGATACTATAACACCCGTGATTTAATCAGGATAATGATACCTTTAGAAATGGCTAAGAGTTCATTTTGTGTGGCTTCTTGTGTGCTATGTGTAATATATGTGTGCTAAGTGGTTTGAATAGGTGTATGATATCATTTTGAGGTGGATGATCATCTCATTTAGAGTGCGTTTGTGTTTGGTGATGAGTATTCCATTTGTTCATGTATAGTGATAATGGAAAAGAATGACGTATAGCATGCAATGCTAAGTCAATAGTTGGACGAGTTTGTGTTAAGCGTCTATGGGAAACGTATTATGATGGAAATAAGTTAAGTGAGTGAAATTTTGCGAATTAGAATAGACTTTCTAAATATAGAAAGTGAATTGTGAAATGAAAAGTTATTTTTCAGAAAGTTTAGTAAGTTGGTTTCTGTGTAAAACAATAAATGTTGCCCAGTTTAGCTTAGGTTTTTTATAAAACTTAAGGTAATGAAGTTAAATTAGTTAATTATTAATTCAATGAAAAATAAAAATATATATATATGGGTGTTATAAAATGGCGTGTTAGGATAAAAGGAAAAAAAAAAAAAAAAAAAAAACAAAAAAATAAAAAAAAAAAAAAAACAAAAAAAAAAAAAAAAAAAAAAAAAAAAAAAAAAAAAAAAAAAAAAAAAAAAAACAAAAACAAAAAAAAAAAAAAAAAAAAAAAAAAAAAAAAAAAAAAACAAAAAAAAAAAACACAACACACCAACAAAAAATATTTAAAAAAAATTTGGAACGGGATAATAGGTTCTAAAGATATAAATACAACAACAAATAACACCAAAATCATTTTCTTCCCTTTTCTTGAGATCAGCCGAACATCTCTTAACAAGAATGAAAAAAGATTTTTTTTCAAAGATCATGTTGGGGATTTAGTGTTTTAAGAATCACGGATTTAGGTATGTTCGTAAACCCTACGTTGTTTTAGTTATCTTTTAAATGTTTAACCATTAATTATGATGGATCATTAAGGTTTTAAAAACTTCTGTAATTACAGGATGTTATACTCATGTAGAGTATTTAGGGTTTAATTAGGAACTTATTGGTGTACGTGGTTGGAGTTAAGCTCGCATTAATTCTGCTATTTAAGAGTTGAGCAGAATTTAGGAGTTGTGTGCAATGATGATCAATTAGATGTTCAAACATGTTGATTTTGATATGATATTCAAAGCTAAATGTTGTTAATAAGTATTTTATTTTCAAATGATGGGCTTAAATGATTTGGAAATTAAGAAGTTGGTTAAATATTGGTTATAAGAATAGTTTTCAAAACAGTAAATACGGGTCAGATTTCGTCATGTTTCGCGAGGGTAAAACAAACTTAAAAGGTGGATTAGGTTAGACAATACTACGTGCTTAAGTTTATATGTATATAACGACTATACCCTCGAAGAAGGAGCATCTGATTGTGTGTCTAAGTATGGTATTAGGTGCTATAATTTTCGTGTGCAATCAGATCCGAATTGGGACAGTTTTGAAGTTGGATTTTATTTGGGATAGTTGTGCACAGGTACATGGTGGTTCAGGAATACAATGTGTAGTTAGTAAAATTATAAAATAAACTTCAGCTTTTTGGTATAATTTATGAAGGTCAGCACAGTAGGTTATTGAGTTAGTAAAAGATAACAAATTCTGCATTTTTGAATAAATTGTAGTTAACTAGTGTAAAGTGTTAATGAGATGGTTAAGGTTGGGCATGGTGTCGGGGTGACCCATGATGGTTAATCAAACCCTTAGACATCATATATGTGATGTTACATGGCCTAGAGGCTTTTAGCTTGGTCGGGTATAAATCGTGTTTATTTATTTGTTATAGAAAAACTTGCGTGATAGGAATTAGAAGTTGAATTTTGAGCATTTTAGATGAGTTACATTTAGTCCATTTTTTACATTGTTTTAAATTGGGATTGGAATTGATACAAGGTGTTTAAATGAGTTTTGACAAACTTATTTTTTTATTTTCGGTGTTAGTGTAACGGAATGGACAATTATGTGTGATAATAGAGGCATTATGTGCTACATGTTTTGAGATGTGATATTGTTGTGTGGCCTAGTCAGGTGGATTACTTGAGGGTATCCATGGCCTGAGCTAGAGGGAAAGAGAGTTGGTATTATTCAAGGGCGATATGGGTCGTCTGCTTGGCGTTTTTTGAATGATTTGATTTGGATTTTGATTGGAATTGAGGTTAGCTTGTATATTACCGTTACGCATCATTGTCATGCAAATGCGTATTGTTTTAATCCTTGCAGGAAAGGGTTAAATTGTTTTGGTAACGGATTGAATATGTGTGTGGAAAAAACCTTGTTTCTCACAACCCATGTGTGTAGACTGATAAAGTGCTTAAATTACACATATCTTTTACTCTAAACAGTGCTTAAATGACCAAAAAACAGACAATAATGCCAATTATATGTTTGTTTAGCATTTGTATTGTGAGGAAGTGGATCTCATCAAAAAGACAGAAAACAAACAAAAATGTCAAAACTGAGCATTAGGTGGAATGTGAAAAGATGTGCAAAATCAAGGCCAACAAAGATCCCCAAAAATGTCAGAGTCAGAGTCAATATGAAGATATCTCAGCAGTCAACCGGGGGGTGCCGGAACTGTGAATAATATTGGATGTAACTTAAACCTTTGATGGGCCTCGGGAAAAGCCCAATAGTATCAATTATGAAGGACTGTGAAGACCAAATGGGCCCCGCAATCAATTTCCAAAGCATTTGAGTGCCATTGACAAAGTTGTAAGACTTTGAAGGCCCAATCCTAAGCCAGTTACAGCAATCTCAGACCATTATTGATTCACCCAAAATCCCACTAATAAACGTTTATAAGGCTGAAAAAGCCCACATACCAAACCTGTCCATTTGGGCATGAAAAAGCCCAATAAACATAAGCTAAACCCTTTTGGGCCCGACACACTCAATTGGGACCAATACTGCCCTCACACCTTTGGGCCCAAACCCAACACCCAGTGGGCAATTCAAAGCCAAACACAAACCCTAAGCCCAATACCTTTTTATAAAAATCAGGGCCATTAAAATGCCAAAGTGTAAAGTTGTTTTATAAAGAAAAAAATATGAAAAATTAAACCACTTGGCAAAAAGAATCCAGGGACCAAAGCTGCCAATTATTGAAAGTCCCTTTTTCTCTTTTAGTTATAAAACAGCAGGGACCATTTTTGCAATTACCCAAAACTCTTTTTAATCTTTTAGTTATAAAAACGGAGGGACCAAATGTGTCACTTTCCAAACTCTATTTATAACTAAAATTCGGCTTAAATGAAATGAAAAGAGAGAAAGAGTTGAGGGACTGTTCTTGCATCTTTTCCAAAGTTTCCTTTTAAACCAGTGCAACCATAACTGTACCCTTCCCACTTCCCGCCTTTTCTCATACCACCTCCCCCATGGTTTACAAGGCCAAACCACCTCCCTAGTACACCCACCAGCCTACCCTTCACCATTTCCCACTTACCCTGCCCTTATAACCCATGCCCACTTGGCAATCACTCAACCCGAGACCCCATCAATGGCTGAGAATGCTACAAGGCCAATGAAAGGCTAGGATTGCTTGGAGAGACTTTGTATGCTCACAGAAACACGACCCAAGACAAAGAGAAGGCAAAAGGACTTCTATAAAAGAAAAGAGAACACACCATATTAAAAAAACCCTGTTTTTCCTTTTCTTAGTTTAATTTTAATTAATTTTGCTTTAAAATTATTGTACTCAGTTTGTTTAAAAAGTTTTAAGTTGTGTTTCTTGGAAGTTTAATAAAAAAATTTAAGAGTTCTCTTGTTATTGCATTTGTCAACATTTAAAGTATAATTTAAGTTGTTTAATTCTGTTTAATGTAATGTTGTTTAGGTCTGTTATTAGCTGATTTTAGATTTCATAAGCTTTAGTTTGAGTAATTTCACCTTTTCTAAAATTCTGTCATAGTGCTAGTAGGTTAAGCTCATAGAGAAACTAGCTTATTATTACTAATAAGCTAGGCATTTTACAGTTTAATTAGTTGTATTAAGTCAATTTTATTAGAAGTAGATATTAGGTTTAATCTGTTTTAGTTTTAAATAGATTTTAAAGTGCCAAATTGTTTTTGACAGTTTCATTAAGGTGTGTTTGGATCAGGCTGTAATTGACTTTTAAAGTCAACTTTACTTGGCCAAAGCTTTTCCTTTAGCTGAGTTAGGGCATAATACAAGTTCTTAAACAGCTTTTAGAAGTTAGGTTTTAGAATTCAAAAGTTTGGAGCTCAAAAACTCTTCACCAGCACCAGGGCAAATTTAAGCTGTAATAGGTTTAGATTTTAGGTTTTTTTAAAGCAACTTAGAGTTAAAGGTTGTTTAGAGCTCACTTAGGATCATAATAGATCTAAAATTGTGCCTGCATTTTAGTGTTATACCAACTGCACCAGCATGCCAAGTGCATCAGCAAACCCGAGACCCCATCAATGGCTGAGATGGTGTACAAAGACCAAGGAAGGCTAGGATTGCTGGGATTGCTCTCTACTCACACAACAAGCACAAGTGAAGACCAACAAGTCCTCTTGGGACTTGTATAAAAGAGAAGAAACCAAGCCGAAGTCAAACACACCCTTTTTACCCTGTTTTTTAGTTTAAATGTTTTAATTAAGTTTTTTTTGAAGCAAGTATTGTAACTCAGTTCATTTAAAAGTTTTATGTTGTAACATCTTCAGTTTTAATAAAAGTTAAGAGTTCTTGTGAAATTTCATTTGTCAAAATCTCAAGTATAAGTTAAATTGTTTAATTCTCTTAAATAATGTTGTTTAAAGCTTTGTAATTAGCTGTTTTTAGTTTTCATAAGATTTAGTTTAAGTAATCTTACTTTCTTATATAATTCTGTCATAATAGTAGTATAAACCTAGGAGAGAAACTAGTTTATAATTCCTAATAAGCTAGTACTTTTTCAGCTTAAATAGCTTTATTAGGTAATTCTAAGTAGAAGTAGATAAAAGTTTTTAGCTGAATTAGTTTTTAAACAAGTTTTAAACTCAATTTGTTTTGACAGCAAACTTTAAGGGAGTGTTTGGATCAGGCTGAAATTGACTTTTAAAGTCAACATTACTTTGCCAAAGCTTCTCCTTTAGCTGAGTTAGGACATAATACAAGTTTTTAAACAGCTTTTAGAAGTTAGGTTTTAGAATTTAAAAGCTTTGAAGTTAAAATCCCTTGCCAGCACCAGGGCATTATTTTCAGTGATAGTGATTTTAGATTTTAGGTTTTTATAAGTATTTAGAGATTGCACTTAGTAAACATAGGACTACATACATGTAATGAGTTAGTTAGGAGTCTCTAAATTGTTCCCTTAGCCTACATCTTTGTTACTTGCACATTGCACCAGCAACACCAATTGCACCAGCAAGTGCATTTCAGTTTAGCATAATATTTGCCATTTTTCACTTTGAATCTTCTCATTTCCTTTTAGAGTTTTACAAATCCTTTTAGCTAGGTTGATTTTAGATAATTAGGTTAGCTTATTTCCAATATATCAGCACTTAAGGTCCAAAAATAAGCTGTTAAGCTTAGTTGAAAAAAAAGCTCTAAAAACTATTTCAATAGACTTAGCACTTTTCCATCTTAATTTTCTTTCTAATCTTGTTAACTTTAGGTTAATTTTAGCTTATATTCCTTTAAAATACATCTTAAACATCAATAAGCTGCTTTTGGTTTTAGTTTTCAACAATTATTAAGCTCTCAATAAGCAAAAGTCCAAAAAATTTACTTGTGCCTTACTTTCTGTAACAGCAGACTTGCAGCTTATTTTTCAGCTTATTCTTTGGTCTAAAGTCCAAAGTGCCTTTATTAAAGTTGTTAAGAATAAGCTGTTAAGCAACTTTGTAGTTTTAAGTTTTTGCTAATTCTCAAAATTTAATAAGCCAAAAATAAGCACAATCGTAGGGTCTGTTTTGTACTTTTCTTAAAGTCTAGGGTTGCCCGTTTTCTCTATAGTGTAAAATTGCACAACTTACCCCGCCTACCCTTGTCTTTCACTTTACCAAGTTTGCACCCTGTCTTTTCTAGAATAATAATTAAGTTAATATTTTTAGTTTTTAGTTTTATTAATTAGGGTTCTTAAGTTTAATTAAGCAAATTAGGGTTCAATTAGTTAATAGAAATTAGGGCTTTTTGTTCCATAATTTTTCTGCACCTTTGTAGTTTATAAAAACTATTTTTCTATATTTTTCCAGTTAAATTTGTATTTTCTAGGAATTAAAGTAGATTTTAGTTATTACTTTTTCTTATAAAAATCATAAAAAATAGAAAAATAGTTGAAAAATTAAAATTCTTTTTGCATTAATTTTCATTTTAAATCTAGTATTTTTGAAAAATAAAAGAAAAATTTTAGTGTTAATTTTTAGAAAAAGTTTATTTTTGTTAATTAATTAAATCTTAGAAAATTCATAAAAAATCCAAAAATTAATAAAAAAATATTTTTCTTTTTTATAAAATTTTCTTTTGTCATTTAGTGTCTAGGAAAAATATAAAATTTAGTATAGGCTTAATTTTTCTTAAATTTCAGTCTTAGACCCGTTTTACCGGGTGCGTTTTACCGTTTCTTTTCGTTTTACATTCAAACGACCTCCGTTTTAGTTCTAGTTTTCTTTATTTTTCAAATTAAGTTAATTAGAATTTAATTTTGATTTTTAATTTAATTTAGCATTTATTTTCTTAATTTTTAGTATTTAGGTTTCCCGATACCTGATTCTGTTCCCCGTATTTTAGTATAGATTTAATTTTAGGATTTCCCAATAATTAATTATGCTTCCCGTAGTTTAAGTTCTATCCATATTAACTAATTTTGTTTCCCGTAGTTTTTAAGATCCCCATTTCCTTTGCTTGTTTTCCCGTAGATTAAATTAAGTTTTATTTAATTAATTTTAAGTTGTAATTATATCAGTGTTCCCATCATATATTCTCCATCATTCAATTTCTCATCAAACCAGGATAAATTTCAATTGCAGCCTCGTTGGGACATACGACCCGGGAATATCTCTTCCGGAATCTTTTTATAATTGATTCTTATATATTTAATCTCTTTGTGTAGATTTTGACCTTTTGCCTTGGTCAAGGGCATTTGGTTGAGATTTGCATTTGAGTTATTTTATATATATACTATCAGACGAATCATTTAGTTCATAAAATTTTAAGTCTGCTAGCTTAATTGAGTTCTTTGATTTTTTATTTAAGGGATTACTTTTTAAATGCATTTAAAATGTGGTAATTATGTTCTAAAATTCTTTTCTACTGTATTAAGGATCTTTATGATGTGAGTTGTCAATCTTTGGTTTAGTTTTCTAAGCATTTAGGATAAAATCAGTTCAGTTTGCTAGTTTGAAGTTATTTAAATGTCAGTTTTGCATATTTATTTTGAGGGTTAGATTCAAGCTGACATAGGATGAATTTGATTGTTATAAGCCTATTATAGGTTGATTTCAATCTGTTTTAAGTTTTTAAGAGTTTTAGATTAGAATTAGTCCTTGATTTTTAGCCTAGAAAGTAGCCTTTAAACTCAAAAGCCAAAAACATATTAGTTTATACTGCCTTTTGCAGTCCTCTTTTCTAGCTTATTTACTTGTCTAATTTTCTTATTTTCAGCTTCTAGTTGTTTTGTGGTCATCAAACTCAATCTGTTTTGAGCTTCTAGTTTATTTCCAGAGCTTAATTTATCTTAATTCTAGCTTAAAAAAGTAGTCAAAAAGTATTTTAAGTCCTTATTTGTGCCAAGCTGTTTTCAATCTTTGTAGTGCTTATCAGCTTAATGTGTTTGCTTATTTGTAGTTCTGAGTGCTTATAGGGTCTGTTAGTTTATCTGTTTCAGCTTATTAGTCTTTTACTTTTGCTTATTGAGTCTTAAAGGTCAAACTGTTTAGCTTATTTCTTCCAAGTCTTAAAAACCAAAACTGTCACTTTAATTAGCTTTTTCTTAGCTTAAAATTAAGTTTTAGAAAAAGTTGCTTTATTAAAGTTTCTTATTTTTGTTTATTGTTTAGCTGTTTTTAAAAGAAAATAAAAAATAATAATTTTCAAAAAAAGAAAGTCACAGAGTTCGAACCTGTAACCTCCCCTCAACACATACACCTTACCAACGCGCCCTTGGGTCTTTTTCATAAATTCATTGCACCATTTAATATTAATGCACATGTTCAGTTTGGGCTTATTTAGCTTATTTAATTTTCACAACTTATTGGTTTGAGCTTATTGATTCGTTTTTCTTTATAAACCTTAGGAATATTGTCTAGTATTTTTATAAATTTTCTCAAATTTTTATAATTAAGTTTAGTATTTTTAATTTACTTTTTAGTATTATTTAGTTTAAAAATAGTTTAAAAAATTCAAAAAATATTTTCTGCGTTTTAAAAATCAGCTTAATACATTTAAGTTTAGAAATTTGCATTTTGAGTTTTTGGAGTTAATTGGTAATTTTAGTTTTTAATTAGTTTTAATTTGATTTAAATGTCATTAGGATTTTTAAGTTGCCTTAATTTTTAGTTTAGCGTACCTTTATGTGTTTTCCCTTTGCGTTATTAGAATTAGAAATCAAATCCAAAACTTAAATGGCAATTAAGCTCGATTTACAACATGAACGTAGATTTCCGTTCACCTCTCACCGAGGAGAACGATACCCGTGTTGATTACTTATTATTCTTTCCTAAGAATGATTTGTATGATACTTTGCTTATGTTTATATATTATATATATATATATATATATAATTGAGGGTTATTTGTTTGATACGTATCTTAAATGAGAATACCATGGTCTCGAATAGATATATCATGCCAAGTTCTAAAGTCTACAACATCACCGACACACTCATATTATTGTGGGATTTGGGTAAACATTTGGCAACATATAAGGCTGAATCCTCACAATGTCTAATAAGGGTTATGTGTGCAGGTTATGTAACTAGTAATTTCACAAAAGTATGCTTGATTTTTTTAAAATTTGAGCATAATTTAAGCATTTTAATGTGAAAAATAGGATAAGTAACGTTTTAATTCTCATCCCCCCACTTAAATTATACAACATCCTCGTTGTATAGATAAAACATTAAAAACAGGAAATTAAAAGAATTAGAAAAAGAAACTCCCCTGATATTTTGCTCGGTAGATTCTCCAAGTTGAGTTTATGAGCAAGAATGTGTGTTGTAAATGCGTCTGGATACCAGCATGACTACAACACACACATAGGATTCCAGATGATTGATACTTCACCAACTTTGTCGATTTCTTTTCCAGCGAGGTCCTGTGCAAAATATAGGAAAAACATGCAAAATCCTATCTCGGGTATCCTACGGTTAATAAAATAATAAAAATAATAAACTGTACAGGCAGTCAATATGCCGTATCCAAAAAATAAGGTGCGCCGTATAGAAAGACATGTAAAAAGTATCAATACGAGTCAGTCTGCCAAATACGCCGTATCATGTGCATGAATACGCCGTATAGACAGATATGACGATAAAGTTTTAAATGCAGAAAAATATTGGACTGATAACGTCCAGACATTCAATACGCCGTATGGTATGGAGCGGATACGCCGTATTGATGTCTGGGAAGACAGACTCGATAAAAATAAATAAAAACAATCCGGGTTGTCTCTCGGGAAGCACTTTTCTTTCAGCTAGTCTTTAAGTTAGACTTTTTCTTTAGCTTCTACTCCATAGTGCGCGTCACGGTCCACCCCTTGTCCTTTTCTCGAAAAATATCTTGGTAAATGTGAGACACACTATCTTCGTTTCTTTCCCAGACATTGTACTTATAGCAATATATTCTTCGTTAGGTCCTAGTGAATACTTTATTGCTTCAAACTTCTCGGCTTTGCACACCCTTTTACTATGCTGCTCATTATTCTGATTGTTAGATTTGGGTGCTTTGTTTAGAGTATTATTGTTGCCCTTACGCTTCTTTTGGCTTCGTTCATCCTTTTTTTCAATGTCATCTTTTTCTTGATCATTCAAACAAGGCTTGAAGGATGAGTCAGTAGTAGTGTTAGGAGGGTTTCCATAATCAAATTCCTCTCATTCTTCATCGCTTGATACGATGTCATTCATCGGTTCTTTATTCAAATTTTCATTTATCCAAGAATGCAATAATGTTTTTTGTTTCGTTCCATCCACTTTCTTATGGTTTTTGAATATAGAATTTACTTTGGATATGAATTCAAGTGGATCAATCCCCTAGTTATCACCTTCCTCTAATATTTCATCATCGCCATCGCAGGATAAGGGATAGAATTTACAGAATTTTTTTTCAACAAGTTCTTTCCAAGTGGTGATTTTGCCATCCCCTTCATCAATCCACCATTGTCTTGCATCATCAGCCAATGAGAGAGGAAAAAACTTCATGTGTAGTCGATGGATTCCACATTAGGAATTTTAATCAAATCGAGCATTTCAAGAACCTTGTCAATGTGGTCGACCACGTCTTCATCAAACGTTCCGTAGTATGCATTACTTCGTAACTTCATAAAAAATTCCTTGATGAGTTCAATACTAATCTCATCGTTAGGGTTTGGTTTAGCTAGACGTAATCATGTTTGAGCTTTTTCCATGCGTTCATTTAAAATTAGTTTCGTCATAATTTATGCCGTCTCTTCTTCAATCGATATTCTGTGATTAGTACGCCCTGTAACAAAGGTAGAAATATCAGTAGGATTTTAGCAGAAGAAAGAGAGAAAATCAAGCACGGTAATTGAATATGAAAAATCAGCTTCTGTTACTATATCAGACGATCGATACGCCGTATTCAATGAATCTGAATACGCCGTATTAATCTATTGAATGGATACGTTGTATTGGATATAAAATTTAGATACGCCTTATCCAATGGAAGTGGATACGCCGTATTAGGTTATCGACCAGAACAATGTATAGAAAACAATTAAAACACACAAACAAACAAATAAACAAATATACAAGCAAACAATTAAAAACAAATATGCAGAATTTTATAGAATTTTACACTAATATAAATTACAATAATTAATCTAAATTACACTAATCCTAGGGGTTAGATCTAATGTTAAAAACCAAAATGTTAAATAAAAGTCACGATTAAAGTTTCACTCTCCGGCAACGGCGCCAAAAACTTGATTGTGTCGTTGTGAGGTTGTAGTTTATGATAGTTCAAATTTTAAATTTATATTTTGCCGACTTAACATAAAACAACACTTTAACAGGCAATGTACCCGATCAGATGGAGTTTCGTGGTAAGTAGGGTGTCGATCACTAAGAGCGAGAACTAATATTTTATTTTATCAATATTT